>JAJOOR010011123.1:0-18067 GCA_036250505.1 Solanum acaule
ATGATACAACGTTTTACCTCACGTTGCCCAAGGACCATCCTATACCTTGCCGTGATATAGGACCTTACTTAACTTAGTGGATCCACTAGCTTAACTTACGTGATCATCTAAAAAGTATGACCCGTTAAATCCTATGTCGGCTCCATGGTTCTTATGGAGAGTTGAGTTAATATGAACTCGCATCCCCAATTCGGTGCTCAATACTACTCCCAAAATATACTTTAGCTCATATGTATTTTAAACACCTCTTTCTTTAGTTTGAGATAATTTCTCAAAGTTTAGCCCAAAGGCTCTCTTGGAATCGATGTTCCCTTTACTGAAAACTAGCCCAAAGGCTTTTTTGGAAATCATAGTTCCTTTCTTACTCAAATGTGAAAACATTTATAAACTTCTTTGGGAATACTTAGTTCCCTAATAAATTTTGAGAAATGAACTCAACTCTTTACTCTTTACTTTACTTGAAACTCGAGCCTTAAAACGAAGTTTAAACGTTTAATAAAGACACTTGAAAACTTTAAGAAACTTTGCTTTGACTTGCTTCTTAACTTATAGACTTGACTCTTAACTTCTTTGACTTTGATCTTAACTTTCCTTGAATTGAATTATGGATTCAAGGTTCATGATATCATGTTTATGGATGATTTCATAATGTTTAGATGTACCTTAGAGTGTTGAAATCAACTAGAAAATGTAGGTACATCGCTAAGGAACAAGTACGAAAAGGTGGGGAACAAATTGGGAGAACTGGCGTCCCTGGCGCTCTGAGAGTCATCACTAGATGTTGTGACAGGTACATTGATTGTTTGCTCCCATTGTGTTTATGCTTTGATAGATCCTGGATCTACTCTGTCTTATGTTACTCCATTTATTACGGGGAAGTTATGTATAGTAGCAGAGTCATTAGATCGATCCTTTATTGTATCTACACCAGTTGGTGAGTCTATTATTGCCAGGAGAGTCTATCGAGGTTGCACGGTAGAAATTATCGACCATCAGACCTCTGTAGACCTCATAAAGTTAGAGATGGTTGATTCTGATGTCATTATAGGTATGGACTGGTTAGCGTCTTGTTATGCTAATGTTGAGTGCCGGACAAAGATTTTTAGATTCCACTTTCCAAGAGAGGCAGTTCAGGAATGGAAAAGAGATACAGCAACGCCAAAAGGTAGGTTTATTTCCTATCTTAAGGCGAGGAAGATGATTACTAAGGGTTGTATTTATTATCTTGTTCACGTTCATGATATAGATGCAGAACCACCGACTCTTCAGTCTATTCCGGTAGTTAATGAGTTTCTAGATGTATTTCCGAACGAGCTCCCTCGTATCCCTCCAGAATGGGAAATTTATTTTGCTATCGATATGCTACCATGTACACAACCCATATCTATCCTTCCTTATAGAATGGCTCCTGCTGAGCTAAAGAAGTTGAAGGATCAGCTGAAAGACTTGCTGGATAAAGGCTTTATCAGGCCTAGTGATTCACTATAGGGTGCGCCAGTGTTATTCGTAAGGAAGAAAGATGGCTCACTAATAATGTGTATCGATTATCGCCAGCTGAATAAGGCAACTATAAAGAATAAGTATCCCCTTCTGAGGATCGATGACTTGTTTGATTAGTTATGATAAGTCCACAAATTGGACTCATTTAGGGGTATATTTTAATAAAAATTGTGTCCTCAAATGCTTATTTTATCTCAATATCTGATGAAAACACTTAAGTTTCAGGTATTTGAAGTTTGAAGGAAAGTATGGACACTCTGTCGCAAAAGGAACGAAAAGGTTGAAAAGAACGAAGAAATGAAGGCATGAGGATCACTGAGTCCACTTGGCAAGTCGCCGAAGGGTCTTACTTCGCCTTTTGTTCCAGTGTGTTGAGCCCTGAAGGAAAGGATCAAGTCAGCCAAAAAAAGGAGCAGTCGGCGTATCGCCGAGAAGTTCCGCGAAGCAGTACCATGTCGCCCGATGACCCAGAGCACGATGATGCTGAAGGATGGTGCAAGACGGCGATGAACTACACCAAAGGGCGAATCGCTGAGTTGATCGGCGATGCAGTTCCCTATCGCCCAATGCCCCAGAACGATAAAACGTTGAGGAAGAAGCAGAAGGGCGGTAAACCAGGCTAAAAGGTAGATCGCCGACACGCTTGGCGATCCCGACTAACTTCGCCGAATGACCTGACGCAGCACAAATCTGTGACAACAATAAATACTAGTTAGAGTTGTAGTTTTAAGGGTCGGACATTGTTATAATTTTCAGTCTAGAATATTAGCTTTTTATATTTTTACCTTTAGTTTGAAAGGGTTTTTAAGACTTGAAGAAGAAGAGGGTTTCATATCTTCACTCTTTGCCTAAATTGAGACTTAAATCTTCATACCCATTTGATTTCAACATCATTGAAGGTATACATTTCTATTTCTTGATGTGTAGCTAAACCCCAATTCTTGGGGTGTGATTTAGCGAATATGGGTTAAGATTATTGTTGGGTCTTGCTTGCTGATAGATTAAATGTAGTTTAATGGTGATTTCATCTAGTAGTTGTGGATGAATTTAACAAATTTGTAGTTGCAAATACAAGTTTATTTATGTGTTTTCGGCTTGCTCAAGAGAGAGAAGTCGCTAAACCAAGACTATTAGATTGATGGCCTAAGGAGTGGGTCGACATGAGGTTCAGCTCGAGAGAGTGTACCCTAGTCCTATATCCTAACACTCATCTCAAGAGAGTGAGTGGGGTAAGGCGTAGGCTGGTATTCATACGGCAAGTGGGTGTCCGAGAGGAACCCATTTGAAACGGGGTAAGTTGCTCGAGAGAGAATTTATTCCCATGTAAAGCTTAGCCTAGTCACTATTACTCTATAAATTTTCTATCGAAAACATGTACCCAATAATTTAGATTAACCCGTATTCCAGTCACTTCCCAAGAATCTTCCTCTCATTGCTTAAATTTCCTTATTTTTACTGTTTTAATTGTTTCCTCCTTACAAACCCCCATTCGATATTTGACGCTTGCATCATCCCTTTAATTTTCTATGTTTTCACTCGTAAAAATCTTTAGCTATGATTAGCCTTAGTACATTTGCACTTAACCACTAATTTTCATGCCCACTCCCTTGGGACTCGACCCCAACTCTTGGTTGGGTTATTATACTATTGTACGATCGTAGACACTCGTATTGGAAGTTGTGTCAAGTTACAAGGTGCTAAGTGCTTCTCAAAGATTGATTTAAGATCAGGGTATCACCAGATACGAGTTCGGGAGAAAGACGTTCCAAAGACAACTTTTAAAACCAGATATAGATACTTTGAGTTCTTGGTAATGTCTTTTGGATTAACTAATTCCCCAGAAGTGTTCATGGACCTAATGAATAGTATATTCAGGCCGTATCTAGACTTGTTTGTGATTGTATTTATTGATGATATTTTGGTGTATTCACGTTCAAAAGTTGAGCATGCAAATCATCTGTGAGCAGTCCTTCAGGTTCTTCGAGACCTAGAACTTTATGCAAAGTTTTCTAAGTGTGAATTCTGGTTGGACTCTGTAGCTTTCTTAGGCCATATTGTATCAGATCTAGGAATTGTGGTTGATACCCAAAAGATTGAGGCCGTAAAGACTTTGCCTAGACCCATGACTCCGACTGAGGTTCGTAGTTTCTTAGGGTTAGCTGGGTACTACAATATGTTTGTAGAGGGGTTTTCTTCAGTTTCAGCACCATTAACGAAGTTGACTAAAAAAGCAGTTAAGTTCCAATTGACTGGTGCTTGCGAGCATAGTTTCCTAGAATTGAAGGACAGGTTGACATCAACAGCAGTTCTAGAACTGTCAGAGGGTTTAAAAGGCTATGCGGTGTACTGTGATTCTTCTGGGGTTGGGTTGGGATGTGTTATAATGCAACTTGGTAAGGTTATCGCATATGCTTCAAGGCAGTTGAGAAAGCATGAGAAGAACTATCCGACCCACGATTTAGAGTTAGCTGCAGCAGTGCATGCGTTAAAGATTTGGAGACACTATTTGTATGGCGTTCATGTTGACATCTTCATAGATCATAAAAGCCTTCAATATATCTTTAGACAGAATGAGTTAAATCTGCGACAACATCGATGGCTTGAGTTACTGAAAGACTACGACGTGGATATTTTATATCATTCAGGAAAGGCGAATGTGGTAGCCGATGCCCTCAATCGAAGATCTATGGGTAGTTTATCCTATTTAGGTGTTGAGAAACGTGAGCTAGCGTGAGAGCTTCATCAGTTAGCTAGCTTGGGAGTTAGATTGTTAGAGGTAGAAGATAGTGGGGTAACAATTCAGAACACAGCCGTATCATCTCTAGTCGTAGAAGTAAAATCACGATAACAAGAGGATCCTAACTTAGAGCAGCTCAGAGCCAAGGCTCAAGATCAGCAGTCTTTAGCATTTGATATAGCAGGAGATGGAGTCATTAGATATAACAGTCATTGTGTGTTCCGAATGCTATAGGGCTTCGACATCAGATTATGGAAGAGGCACATTATTCCCGTTATTCTATTCACCATGATTTGACGAAAATGTACCATGATATTAATGAGATCTATTGTTGGCACGAGATGAAGAAGGACGTTGTTAAGTTTGTGACACAGTGTCCTAACTGCCAACAGGTGAAGGTTGAGAACCAAAAGCCCGTTGGGCTAGTTCAGGAGATAGTCATTCCTTTGTGGAAGTGGGAAGCAATTAATATGGATTTTATTACAGGGTTACCTCGATCGCGTCGCAAGTTTGACTCTATTTGGGTTGATAGACTAACAAAATCAACCCACTTCTTACCAGTCATGGTTACTTTTACGGCCGAAGACTATGCAGGGCTCTATATTAGAGAGATTGTTAGGTTACACGGTGTCCAATATCTATTATCTCTGATAGAGGAGCATAATTTGCCGTCAACTTCTGGAAGTCCTTCCAAAAAGGACTGGGGACACAGGTTAATCTTAGTACAACCTTTCACCCTTAGATAGATGGCCAGGCTGAGTGCACAATTTTGACACTCGAGGATATGTTACGAGCGTGCGCGCTAGATTTCAAGGGAAGTTGGGATGACCACTTGCCTCTTATTGAGTTCGCATACAATAATAGTTATCATTTCAGCATCGGGATGGCACCTTATGAGGCTTTGTATGGGCGAAAATGTAGGTCCCCCATTGGATGGTTCGAGGTAGGTGAGTCAGAATTGATTAAACCCAACTCAGTATAGAAGACAGTGGAGCAGGTTAAGCTCATTCGGGAGAGGTTGCTAACAGCTCAAAACCGACAGAAATCATACTCAGATGTGCAACAAAGGGACTTGGAGTTTTGTGTCGATGACTGGGATTCTTAAAAGTATCGTCTATGAAGGGTGTTATGAGATTTGGCAAAAAAGGCAAGCTTAGTCTAAGATTCATTGGTCCATACCGGATCCTTTGGAGGGTAGGACGGGTGGCTTATGAATTAGAATTGCCTTTGAGGTTAGAATCTGTTCATCCAGTTTTCCATGTATCAATGCTACGGAAGTGCGTAGGAGACCCTTCTCGAGTTGTTCCAGTTGAGGATGTTCATATCACAGAGGAGTTGTCCTACGAGGAAACTTCAATTGCCATATTAGATCGGCAAGTTCGTAAATTGAGGACCAAAAAGGTGGTTTCGGTTAAAGTATTGTGGAGAAACAAGAATAGAGAAGAGGTGACCTGGGAAGCTGAGGATGGCATGAGGTCCAAATATCCTCACTTGTTTCATCACACGGTGATGGCATATCATTTTATATTAGTGCAGTGAGGTTAGATACCAATCTGATTTTTTATATATATTATTGCTTATTATTATTGTTGTTGTCGTTGTATATTTGCTCGCACTGTTATTGCGGAGCTATAGTGCTTAGCTATTTATGTCATCATGTGAGACGCCTAGGTTAGAATTTATGTGTTTCATGTTCCTGGATAGTCACATTTACAAAGATATTCTTCCTAAATTTTGGAAAGTCCTAAGGACTTAACTACGTGACTCATATTTTTTCATTCGAGGACGAATGTTTCTAAGGGGGGAAGGATGTAACACCCCGACTTTTCAAAACGTCTAAATTAACTCATATCTTCGTGGAAAGATAAGGAGGGTGGGAAATAAATTAAGAATGATGTGGTATGTCATATTGTAAGTGTTCAAGGGTTGTATCTCAAGTTTTGAAGTTAGGTAAGTGGCAAAATAAAAGTTGGCGAAAGTTATCGTAAGTTCCTATTTAAAGATTTCTCTGAAATTTGGGTCAAATGTCTTGGATGTTTTCTCCTAATATATAAAGATTTAGAAGGCCTATCACCCATTAAATCTAAGGCCAACGAGTCTAGTTTGCAACGCACAAAACCCCGTATCCAACTGACATTGGAGTAAAAAGTTATGTGGGTTTTACTACGGACTGCCGGGGTAGAATCCGAGTTGGATCCGGTTCGAGTAAAAAATGTGGTATGTCGGCTTACTCAATGTTTAAGCCATGAAAACATTTGTTTTCACTTCCAAACCAAAAAGAAAGCTTAAGAGAGGGTTCCTATGTAGTTATTTCATGATGAAGGTTAGTTTTTGATGATTTCTACCATTAAAGGTTTGCCCCTGTGCCTAGAAACGTGATCTCAACACGTGACAATCATTTTTCCCTTCTATTAGCTACGTTTGAAGCTAATTTTTGAAGATATAAATTTGTAGTTATTGGTGTTTGTTCAAGGTTTCCACTTGGTTAACTAAGGTAATAATCTCGGGACTCTTTTATGATTGCTTTTATGAATTTCTACGGACGTTTTGACAAGTTGGGGCAATATGGAAAATCTTTTGATTTAAGATTAATTATGAACTGTTTATAGGTGCATACCAACTGTGTATATATACTGTTTGTGAAGCTTAGGACATAAGAAACAACTTTCGTTAAGGAACTACGGTCTTTCGAGCGTTCTTGGAAAGGTATGTTAAGGTTATTCCCTTCTTATGACATGTTTCCTTAAAGATTAGGAGCAATGTAATTGGGTTGCTATCGTTGTTATACTTGTAGCCATTATTGTTGACTGTTGGCTGCTCGAGTGGATATAATCCTCCCTTGTCGGGATTCTTATTCAGTTAGTGGCGTCCCTATGTTAGACACGACTTAGAGATTATTCGTATAGGTTGCTTATAGCTAAATTGCTTGCTTTTAGCCTATTGAATTGTTATTGTTGCCATTGGGGCTATTGTGGTTAGCTGTAGGAATGTGATTTATGACTAGAAGGGCTATGTTCTGCCTATGGAGCTATATCGATGCCTAGAAGGGCTATGAGTTGCCTACGGGGCTTTATTGATGCCTAGAAGGGCAATTAGTAGCCTACGGGGCAATATTGACGCCTAAGAAGGCTATGTGCTGCCTACAGGGCCATGTTGTTGCTTAAGAGGGCTATGAGTTGTCTATAAGTTATATTGATGCCTAAGAGAGTTATGTGCTGCCTACGGGGCTATATTATTTCCTAAGAGGGCTATGTGACTACCTACGGGGCTAGGGGACTACCGATAGGAGTATATAGAGTTATTGGCACCTTCTGGGCTTATGGGGCCTGAGTAGGTGGTCTTGTGTGCTGTTTGTACCTGCCGAGCTTATGGGGGCTTGGTTAGGTTGTGGTTTTATTAATTTTGATATGTTTAGATTTTGGAACAGGTTAGTACACTTATCCTACCCTTGATTTATTTATCGGATTACTCTAGTATATTAGGATACCTGCTCATGGTCTATTGCCTTTCATACTTGATATATTATTTCGTACTGATGCCCCATTGCCTGGGGGTATTGCATTCATACCTGCAGGTCCCGACAGACGACCCAGTAGACCTCCTCAGCAGCAGGATTGACTTCTATCTGATTGGCTATCCCCTTTCCTTCGGAGCTGCCAGAGTTAGGAGGTTTGTTAGTTTTTGTTGTATATATCTTTATGGGTAGGCTGTGGCCCTATCCCGCCAATCTTTACTACTCTTACAGGCTTGCAGATTAGTGTGTGGGGTCTATAGTTACGTTATGGACATGCTGACCTAGTTTGTTGGTTTGCTGAAGCTTGTTACTTGTTTGATGTATTATCTTGATATATACCTGCTTCCAGTTTTGGCAAATAGAGATCATGGTGGCCTCGACGGCCCAATCAGGACTTCTGTGCTAGTTGGCTATTTCTTTATATGAACTCTTGGGAGTAGCTGTTTCTTGAATGGATCTATTTACAAAGACTTTGCCAGCAGAGGGCTTAATTTTAAGCCGAAATATACTTGTTTGTTTTCTTGATTGCGTGTGGCTGTCATGCGCTTGTAGCAAATGGTTCAGCAAGATTGGCTCGAGCCGGAGTTTTGGCATTAGGAGCCAGTTGCACCCCTTAAATCTGGGGCGTGACAATTTTATATCATAAAGTTATATTTTTATTTTTAATATTAAAAATTGTTCTTTTTATGAAGATTTATTCTCTATAATATAGAAATGACCAGGGAAGCAGTTGGCGGTTGTCCTGCCTGCTTGCTTCTCTGGGTTATTTTTCATTATTTCAAGTTACTTTTTTTCGTTTTGATTTACTTGTCTTATTATTTATTAAAATTATGTTAGAAAAAAATGTGAATTACAATAATTAATAGTTTAAAATATTTAGAAGACATGACTCTCGAAATTCTATTAGTACCAGATCTCTATATATAGAAATGGCTAGGGAAGCACTTGGTGGTTGTCCTGCCAACTTGCTTCTCGGGGTTATTTTTATCATTTCAAGTTATTTTTTTCGTTTTAATTTACCTATCTTATTATTTTTTTTAAAATTACGTTAAAAATATGAATTACAATAATTAATAGCTTAAAATATTTAGAAGACATGACTCTCAAAAATCTATTAGTATCGGATCTATATATATAAAAATAGCCAGGGAAGCAGCTGGCGGTTGTCCTGCCAACTTGCTTCTCAGGGTTATTTTCGTATTTCAAGTTATTTTTTTCGTTTTAATTTATTTGTCTTATTATTTTCTTAAATTTACATTTAAAAAATTATGAATTACAATAATTAATAGCTTCAAATATTTAGCAGACTGACTCTCAAAATTCTATCAGTACCAGATAATTGGGACAAGGAAGTAGTAACACATATTATTTGAAATGCCATAGAAAGTACTATAACTCACAATAATTAACAATTTAAAATTTTAAAAGACATATAACAAATTTAAATGATTCTCGAAGATCTATCAATACCACATATATTGAGACAAAGAAAGTAACATATATTATTAAAAATATATGTAAAAGGTATTATAAATCATGATAATTAATAATTTGAAATATTTAAAAGACATACAAAAATTTGATTGACCTTCAAAATTTTATTAGTGTCACATAAATTGGAATAGAAGAAGTAACATATATAATTTGAGAATGATATAAAAAGTATTATAAATCACAATAGTTAACAACTTAGAAATTTAGAAGACATACAAAAGATTTTGTTGACTCTTGAATTCTATCACTACCATATAAATCGAGAAAGAGAGAATACATATATTATTTAAAAATTACGTAAAAAGTACCAAAAATCACAATTAATAACTTAAAATATCTAAAAATTATATTAATTAAATTTTTGAATGATTCTCCAAATTTTATTTTGTGTTACATAAATTGAAACAAAAAAATAATAGAGAAAATTATGCGTATAAGCAAACATATACTAGTTAATTAGTTAACATAGTTATAGTTTGCCTTAATTACAATTCGCGACCTACTTTTAACTATAATTACTCGGCTCAACTTTTTAGTTTTGTATAATTCGCACATTTGTATAATTCGAAATTTATATAATATAATTTGTCTAACTTTTGTATAATGTAATTTTGTATAATATAATTTGTATAAATGTTTACACTTCATATGTTTGTAATTGTATAAATTTGTTATTTCGAGTTTATACAAAAATAATTGAATTATACAAATATACTCGTGAATTATATAAGCCTGCGAATTATACAAACCCACGAATTATACAAACGAGGCAGCTTAAACTATAACTATAGTCTGTAAATATGCAAACTATAACTATGAATCATAAATTAAGTTTATTATAATGACTATTTGCGAAAGTTTCCTAAAACAATATATACTGGGCCGTTCTAGCATGGGCTCCAGTATCTAGTTGATAGATAAAACTTCTGAGTTATTTGATAGTTATAATTTTCCTAAACTTCAATGTGTACTATTATGTTTAACTCTTTCAAAGAACTAAAAAATCTTTAAATAAAATTGCATTACTAGTGGAATATTCCATTAGTTGAGTTTGATTAGAAGAACTGTTCCTACCTAACCTTAAGTTTTATAATCTGCATTTTACCGTTTATTAGTTGTTCTGTTTCAATTTGATTGAGCACGAAATTTATGAAAGTAAAGATGATATGATGTTTGAATTTTGTGTGACCTTATGATAAAAATAGGGGAAAATGAGCTGATATACCCTTCAACTTTGTCATTTGGAGCTGATATGTCCCTCGTTATGAAAGTGACTCATATATACATTTATTGTTATACAAACGGCTAACATATACCTCCACCGTTACAAAATGAGCCCACATATACCCTTCATTTAACGGAGTGAACAAATTAGTTTTAAATTTATATTTTTAACATTTAATTTTAAAAAATTCATGTAGGGGTATATATGATCCTTCTAGCAAAGTTCAAGGTATATTATAATATTTTTCATACATAAATTGTTTTTTTGACTTCTTTGATTATCATTATTTGAGTTTCTTATTCTTATTTCCTTCCATTCCTTAGTGTAAAGAAAAAAAAATTAATATGATTTTTTTGTGTCTATATTATAATTTAAAACTATTTTTTCCGACTATATTGTTACTTCATCTGAAAAAATATTTGGGTCATCTATAATAAATTTTACAAGAAAATTAGTGAATCATAAATAAATTTGACCATCAAAATAATAAATTTAAATTAGTCATTGAAACAAAAAAAAGTCAAAAAAAAAAAAAATGCTCTTTGCAATAAAGGCTTTTCTCAGGACAAATGTGTGAAGAGGATTAAATATACCATATGAGATTTTTCTTAAAAAAATAATTAAAATATTAATTTAAATTGATTTTTTCACTTCAGTTAGAGGAAAATGGTATATGTGAGTCATTTGCATAACATTAGGGGTATATATGAGTCACTTTCATAATGAGGGTATATCAGCTCTAAATGACAAAATTGAGATGTACATCACACCCTTTTATGTATAATATATCAAAATAACTTTTAATTTTATGATCTAAACATGTTACCTAGGATGTGGAAACTAAAGGCAAGTTAGAGGATAATTTTTATTTAACTAAAAAAATAATTAAAAGTAATAATTTAAACAGAGAAAGTAATATTTAATTTCTTGTCAAACTTTCATCGTAACGAGGCATTGATAAATGTTTGGAACGAAAAAGGTCCGCGTTAGACAATCATAGTATATTTTTTTGGGATAATTGTACATAATGGCAAACTATTAATGTAAAAATAAATAAAGTAGCTACCGTTTCATTTATTTCCTTTAAGGAGCAAAGTCCCGGTCAGTTTGCTATTAATGGGCCCCACCGATTTGTATAAGTAAAAAAAAAAACTGACGTTATTCCTTTTATACAATCTCTTCTTCTCGTTTATATCTCTTATTTCCTTCAAGTTCTCCCAAATTTTCTCCCCAAAATCAGTTTGAAATTTCAAATCTCCACCAACACGTTCTCAATTGCTTCAAAAATTTCAGGTACCACCAAAACTTATCTCAATCGGTTAATTTAAATTTTTGTCTATTTTTTTCAAGCTATTTTTCACATCAGTTCATAATCCATACAGAGATTTCATACAAACAATGAATGCCCAGTCTCCATCTAAAAGATTCACAAGAGGTATACCCTTGCATGTCGAAAATAGTGTTGAACGCCCATTGTTTTCCTTGGGTTTAACTCAGGATTTTGGGGAGGTTGCAGGTTCAATGTCCAAATCCAACGCAATGCAAGAGATCAAATCCAAATTGAAAAATGACCCAATCAGATTGGAGGAAATGAGTGCAAAATCGAAGCAATCCAACATCAAAATTGTGGAGGGAGGTAAGAAAGATCAGTCTGCTGCTGGGTCAAGTAAAAAAAGGAAAGAAAAAACAATTAATTATGCAGATGAGAATGCAAAAAGAAAGGAAGTGGTTGTTTCTGGCTTATTGGAGCATGATGAGGTATTTGTATAATCATTATTTTTGTATATGTTACGATTTTATATTTTTCTTATATTTTCTGTGTTGATTCATGTCTTCTATCTGTTTGTTTATACAGTTTTATATAGTCACTATGTTAATATCCAAAGTTAAATGTATAAAATAGAACTATTTAACTATATATACAAGGTAAACAATTATACATTTGAAATTGGTTGTATAATGTATAATATTTAATAGTTATTGTATTAGTAGTGTCACAATAACTTATATATATATATATAGTATGAATATTTATGCATTTGATACAGTTTTGTGCATTGTTTTATGTATAAGTTTTTTCATTTGTATAAGGATACTTTTTGTATAATGTTCCTTTAGACATATACAATTCCACAAACTTATACACATACATAAATGGTTTGTATTTCACTATACATTACAATGTAAACAATTATACATTTGAATTTATTTGTATAAGTATAATATCAATAGTTATTGTATTCGTAGCGGTACAACAATTTATCTATATATACAATATAAACATTTATACAATTGAAATTAGTTTGTATAATGTATTTTTTCTTTATAAAACTTGTATATGTTATTTTCATTTAAAAGTTATTTCATACATTTTGATATTTGTACTTGTGTATTAATTATGTATACATGTGTATTTTAGTAAAATTGTATATGCATTTTTTTCAGGCTATTAAGTTTTTAGGAAAAAGAGAACCAACACGCATACCTCACATGCAGTGTTACCCAAATATTGAAGTAATGAAAGTGTTAGCTACAAAGCTTACTAGTTCACAGTATAAAAAATTTTGTGGAACAACATGTTTTGCCCAATTATCTAGCATTCGTAGGTGTCATGTTCAAGCACAACTGATTAGGTGCATGTTTTTGAGAGAAATTGAGGGTAGCTCAAAAGATGCAATCCTAATACATGTGAATGGCACCACTTTGCGATTCACCATTCGTGACTTTGCTATAATATCTGGGTTAAAATGTTCAGACAATGAGAAGGATTTTTTCTTTAATACCGAAGAACCAAACAAGATTATTCTTCAGTATTTTGGAGTCAAAAAATCCATGACCAAGAGTCAGTTGGTTGAAAAGTTTGATAATAAGGTTTGGGGGGATAATGATGATGATGCGGTGAAGTTTGCTATATTGTTCTATATACATTCATTCATCCTTTCCGAAGAACCAACCACTACTGTTATTGATAGGAAAGACTTTGATTTGGTTGAATCGGGCAGATACATTGACTACCCATGGGGTAAAAAGGCTTTTGACCTTCTGATTCTACATTCAAGCACAACTGATTAGGTGCATGTTTTTGAGAGAAATTGAGGGTAGCTCAAAAGATGCAATCCTAATACATGTGAATGGCACCACTTTGCGATTCACCATTCGTGACTTTGCTATAATATCTGGGTTAAAATGTTCAGACAATGAGAAGGATTTTTTCTTTAATACCGAAGAACCAAACAAGATTATTCTTCAGTATTTTGGAGTCAAAAAATCCATCACCAAGAGTCAGTTGGTTGAAAAGTTTGATAATAAGGTTTGGGGGGATAATGATGATGATGCGGTGAAGTTTGCTATATTGTTCTATATACATTCATTCATCCTTTCCGAAGAACCAACCACTACTGTTATTGATAGGAAAGACTTTGATTTGGTTGAATCGGGCAGATACATTGACTACCCATGGGGTAAAAAGGCTTTTGACCTTCTGATTCTACATTTCCACACTAAGATCAAACACGATGGAAAGTATTTCAGGTTGTATGGTTTCCCACTTTCTTTGCAAGTGTGGATTTATGAATGTTGTTCGAATTTTGATGAGGAAATTGTTGTTAAGGTATCTCATCACATCCCTAGGATACTTAACTGGAAGACAAAAAAAGATTTCCCTCATCTAAGCTATTTTGCTAAGGGCATGTTCAGAGACGACAACAATCTGGTACGCACTGTACAATTATATGTATAATATATTATCTGTATAAATATAGTATATATATAACTGTATAAATATGTAAATGTATAAATATATGTATCAATTTGTGCTATAGAAAACTATATGTATAAATGTGCTCAATGTATTATTATTTATACAAGTTTTTGACAATGTATAAATATCCTATAAGTATGTGAACTGTATAAACATAAGCTCATTTGTATATATAAGCTTATAAACTGTATAATTATACATATAAGTTTGTCTAATATATATATATATAAACTGTATATATATTTTTACATTTGATTAAGGAAACATTTTGTATAATGAATATGTCAATATGAACATGTCTATATTTTGCAGCTTGTTTTTAAGAATATAACTCCAACTCCAATAGAACTCAAGATTCTTGAATTACCTCCTGAGTATGTTCAATCAGATCCATCTCCAACAGAAACAACAGCTGCAAATGCTTCGGACGATTATTTTCAGGATCCTCCATGTCCAATAAATAACAAGGGAAAAGAAAAAGTTGATACTTGTTTGTCGCCTCCTAAGAAGAAATCAAGGCAGACAGTCACTCTTATTCAGAACAAGACAACACCTAGGGTCATTTCAAAGCAGCCTTGTTTAAGAAAATCTCCCCGACGTGCCAATGTTGCAAAAAGACCTAAATCACCACTTCCAAAGAGGCAGGCCAAAAAACATGCTAATGTTCCATCCTATACAGGCATTAAGCAAATGTTGAGATTAAATCAAGTGTTGCTTTCGAAATACCATCCACCAGCAAGTCACATGATTTTAGTATTTCGCGTGATGAGTTTGATCAATTCAAACTCTCGATATTTATTTTTTTAATTGCTTTTATTTATTAATATTCTTTTTAATTTGTATATTTAGAGTTAAAGTTACTTATATATATCCAATTTCAGATGGAGAAATAGTTTACTGATTTAAGGAACTTCATTGAAAACAATTTCAAAGTTGTGTTGGATTCTATCAAATCAAAGAATGCGAAAGATAAGGTTTGTTAATATAGATCAATACATATATATTATACATAATTGTGATAAATATACATTTAGACGTATATGCGAGCCTGGATATGTAATATCCATCATATACAAGTATGCTGGAAGTTTGCTGTAAGATGCAGCTGTGGTGCCCCTCAATGAAATCAGAGCCTTTTCTTTAGCCCTCCAAGCCAACGAGTAATTTACATCAATTCCCAAACATATCTTTACATCACTCTGAATATCAGAAGGTGTATATTTTCTCTTGTGATCAACAAGCTTAGGCTTAACAATCCCACCAATCAGCATGCTTGTCGCATGTTTTTGTAAATACACTTTATCCTTCAAAGAACAAGTATGATCTGTATTAAATGCTCGGATCCTAAACATTCTAGACTTGTTGATATTTGATGCTTTCATCAACCACTCACATTCATCAGAAATACATTTCAGTGTATAACTACATCAGCAAATATAGCATAACATATCAATGTACAAATAACTAAAACACCATATACAGTAATGTATTTGTTTGTATAAACCAGTTACCTGATTGCATTTGATCTCACAGTTCTATATTGAAATCTATTTTCAATTGCATAATTTTCCATCACAGATTTCAAAGTGGCTTTGTTCTTATACACTTGGTCAATCTCCACGTACTTATTACAAGGATCTGAAATGACTCCATCGCAGCTCCCTGACCCCAAGACACAAAACGGCTGTACCGATTCACCAATTGACATTTGCCTAGTCTCAAAATCAATAATACCATCATTACAAATTGATGTAACCATATCATTCTCTTGATTTGAACTTTCACACAGTTCAGTGTTATTGCTACTATTATTCATTTTGCTTATATAAATTGGATACTTGTTGAAGTCATCTGCAGCCTTTTTAAGCATGATATACACTCTAACACCCATGTCGTTGTGAATCAACGTTGGCGTTTTGCTTTCTTTAACCTTATACTCAATTTTCAGCTTAATCACATTTGTATCAACACCGAGTTGCATTGCAATAACATTATACAATTCCTTATACGATGAACTTTCTTTAAAAATCACCCCCTCAATTGTATAATCAACGTAACAATTGTCATTGTCCCATCTACCGGAATGCATAACCAAAATAGCTAATGAAGCCATTTTCAAAATTTCTGTATAAAAAAAAAGTTATATATACATATACATTTGTACGATTAAGAATTTCAACAACAAACAGAACATATATTTATACAAATTCTAGCAACTTCAATTATTCACATATATATATATTCCCATTATATACTCATATAAACGTTTATATACACATTCTGCATATACATTTATATATAAACAATTGTATACACAAATTAAAACTTTATACACAATTATACAATTTCATACAAGTGCAGTGTTATTGTTACTTTCAAAGAGTACAAATTTTTGCATTTGTATAACAATCATATATCCAAAATCATGGTGAAGATGCAATGTATAAAACAAACTCTAAGAAGATGCAATGTATATACATATCTTACTGAATCATATCAAAAAACCTATACGTATAAACTCTAAGCAAATATACAAATCCGAACACAAATATTACTGTGAAATGAGCGAATCTCCGATCACAAATTCAAAATAATCAACAATTTCATCCAGAAAATTTCCAGATCACAAATTTTTCTAGATTACAAATTAACTATACAAATCATAAGTGTTAAACTCTATTTCAAACAAAATATACACCTCTCAATATACATTCAACTTAAATTGATGATAGTTAAAAAGGAAATCTGATTTTGAATACATGTTGAACACCATCTTCGACCAAAAAAAGCAAAATTAGAGTATGTTTTCGTCATGAAATTACCTCCTGTTGCTATCTCTACAGTCTAATGATCTCGATTGTTTGTATGGTACCGTCAATAGCTTGATCGAGTTTCTGAATTGAATTACAATGGAGTTCTTACTGTTGAAAACGACGAAGAAGGAAGGGAATTCGAATGGAACAAAACGTGCGTGACTTCAGTGATTTTTTTCCTTTTTTTTCTAACCGAAATTAACGCCTTTTATTTATTTTTTAAAACAATTATAATGTATATAAAAAAAAAAGAAGACTGAAAGACACATCCGTAGCAAACTAAAATTTTGCTAAGGACTGCAATTTTATAAAGTTTGCTATAGCATACAATTAGCAATTTTTTATTTGCTATATATAAAATTTTCTCTTTTTTTTTCTTAATAATATCCGTATAATATTTTTTTTTTAATTTGGTATGTTGATTGTATTACAAACACTTTTTTTTATATACTTTCTTCAACAATTCCCATATAATTAATAACTATTCAATCATATTTTTGTTGTTGATCTCTTAAATATTAAAAATCAGTATAATGCACCAAACTGATAACAATAGTTATATAGAAGAAATTTATTAATCTAATTCAATAACACCTAAAACTATTGTATCTCTCTGCATTGAAAATATATATAATAAGACACCTGTTTATAATACTAACAAATCAAATTAAATTAGGATTAGAAAACCTCCTTAATACAAACCAATTCTAATCAAACATAACTAAATAAATACAAAAAATAACAAATTCAAACTACTAAGAATCCTATTCTTAATTTATTTCCTACAAAACTGAGTCTATATTGTCGACTTCAATAATTTTAAGTGTCTACTTCACTATTTGTATAAGTTTCTACCGATTTTCTATAGAAAGAAGTAACTTCATGGATATATAGTTATCTAATGATTAGTTTATTACTGGTATTTATCAAGTAATTTCATGGTCAAAAGCTTGGTGCTTCAAATATAAACGATTGACAAGTAATCGAACGATAAGATCGAATATTATTCTCACGGAAACTTGTA
>JAJOOR010011124.1:0-23938 GCA_036250505.1 Solanum acaule
TCTTTATGTTAGTTTATTTTAATAAAATTTCATTTTTTCATCAACTCTTGTATTTTTATTAAAAACCTTTATTTATTTTTTCAATTAATTAAAAATAGTTATCATGGTTTAATTGACCAATTTGTTTCAAATTATTATTTCTAAAATGATTCAAATAAATTCTAATTTATATAATTTTGTTAAAATCCTAATTGACCGAGTTGTTTCAATTAAGGTTCCATTTTCTTAAAAATTAAAAAAAAAAGTTGTTATCTTAACTACTTTCTCAAGTCAATCAAATATTGTAAATTATTATTCTTATGTTAAATCACTTTTTTTTTTCTAAAAAATATTCAAAATATATTTTAGTCAAGTCGAAGGTCAACCACATGTTAGCGGGCACTTCAAATGCTTAAACCGTTCTCGAAGTGTAAATTGAACCCCGAACCCTCTTTAGTATTTTCAAATGATTTTTTCTGTTTAAATCTTTTAAAATTATAAGTTTTCTTAATTTCTTTAAAAAATTAAGTGGCGATTCTTTTCTAAGTATTTTTCTCAAATTGTTTTATACTTAGAACATTTCAAAAATGTGATTGTTCTAAGGATAGAAGAATTACAGCACAACACTTCTAATAAATGTTTGTGTTTTCTTTCAACTACACCATTTTGTTGTGGTGTGGCTACACAAGAGGTTTGATGGATTATCCCTTGAGAAGATAGAAATTTAGAATTCTCTTGACTGGACCCCAATTCCCAAGCATTAGACTTTTTGTTGAATTGTCTCTCAATCATAGCAAGAAAATATTTGAGCATAGGAAAATCATTGGTTTTAGTGGAAAGTAAAAATGTCCAGGTACCTCTACTAAAATCATCTACAATGGTCAAAAAATACTTAAAACCATCATAAGTAGGTGTTTGAAAAGGCCCCCAAGTATCAATATAAATTAAGTCAAAAATTAGTTTAGATGCAATGTGACTGCTAGGAAAAGGGAGTTTGTGTTGCTTCGCCAAGGGACAAACAAAACAAGGAACAGAGAATTTAGAACAAAGTGAAACTGAAATTTCATTAATGTGCTGGATATTTGAAAGGGGCATATGCCCTAATCTTACGTGCCATAACTTGCTCTTAATATCAGAAAAAGAAATACAAGATAAAGTGGATGTAACATCCTTTGAGGAATGAAAACTAGAGCTAGCATTTGTAGAGGGAAGATCTGGAAGACTAGTCTTGAGAAGATAGAGACCCTTCTGACTTTCACCAAGAAGCATTGGCCTCTTCATTGAAGGGACCTGCATGAAAGAATGAGAAGATATGAAAATTAACATATTAGAAAGTTGTTTGCATAATTTATGGGCAGACAAAAGATTGAAGTGAAAACTAAGTACAAACAACACATTGTGAATTATTAGATTAGGGGAAAGCTGGACAGATCCTGAGTAAGAAACTTGGACTTTTTGAGAATTAGGAAGATTGACATAAATAGGCTTAGACAGAGGCTTGAAATAGAAGAAGAAATTCTTATTATAGCTCATGTGCTCTGTTGCACCTGAATCTATAATCCAAGTTTGTTTAGTGTTGCCCTTAGAATCAACATGTAAATTTAAGGAAAAGGGACTAGAGCATAGAGTTATACCAGCACAATTAACAAAAGTTATGACCTCAAAATTGTTGGTGCCTTGATCACTATTTTTCACATGTTGAAGCATCTGCATCACCTGAGCTAACTGTTCTGCAGTGAGTAACTTTGCCTGATCAGTAGACACTGTATCACTCATGAAAGAATCTCCAAAAACATCATTAGAGGTCACTACATTTCCCTGAACAAAACTCTGAGAAGTCCTCTGCCTAGTGAATTTAAAATTTGTTGGAAACCCATGCAACTTATAACATTTCTCAATAATATGCCCTGGTTTCTTACAATACTTGCATAAGAGAGGAGACTTCTTGTTCTCATAAGATCCTCTTTGTGCCCTAAAATCAGTAGAGAAAGACCGTTATCCAACATTGGCTTGGTTAGCAACAACAAAAGAAGAAGATTCACCAGGGAATTTTGGTGTATTCTGAACCTCTCTTTGTTTTTCTTCCTGGATTAAGAGTGCATATGCATTTGAAATAGAGGGTAAAGGTGAAATCATCAAGATATTACCTCTAGGAGCACAGTAAGAGTCATTGAGACCCATTAGAAACTGAACTAAACGCTCACCCTGCTTGGCTTTAATATTCTTCTCGTTTGCTCCACAGGTACAATCACAAGGAAAAAAGCTGAAGGTGTCCAAAGTATCCAACTCATCCCAGAGTCGTTTGATTTTGGTGTAGTAACCAGCAATATTAGATGACCCTTGAACCAGGTCACTAAGTTCCTTTTGGAGTTGAAAGAGTCGTGGACCAGAACTCTGTCTAAACCTATCCTCCAATTCTGCCCAGATGTCTTTAGCAGTAGAGTAATAGATAACACTTTCAGAAATTTCTCGAGAGAGAGAATTCAATAACCAGGAGATTACCATGTTGTTAGATCTGGACCAAGCTCTGTGAAGATCTGTTCCAGCTTCAGGTTCTTTGGTGGATCCATCAATAAACCCAGATTTGTTCTTCGCGGTTAAGGCTATCTATATGCCTCGTTTGCCATCAAATATTGTGTTCACCAACAAGGTACCTGGAGAATCAGAATGAGATAAGAAGAAAGGGTGAGCCGAATTAATTAGCTCAATGGGAGATGCATTAGCAGTTGGAAGAAGGCTTCGAGTCCTAGTAGTAGTAGGTGTTGGATTATCTTGATCACCCATGAGAAATTAGAAGAAAAATGTTGAGGGTTTATATCAGTAGAGTCTATGCTCTGATACCATGAAAGGAAAAAAAAAAACAAGAAGAAGAATAGGATGAAGGATTTTCCCTGTGTATTCTCTGTACAAAAATGTGTTTAAATAATACAATGAGAATCTACTTCTAACAAACTTCTACAGCTATCCTATGCTAATTGGCTAATCTGTAACAAACATGTAATTACAATTTTCATAAAAACAAAATAAGGAAAACTAATATTTACAAATTAATATTATGGAACCTTCTGGATGGAAGAGCAGATGATGATCATGTGTCTCATTTAAATCAAAGTTTCTTTCCAATTTTATTCTTCACCTTCTCTTTTCTAGTGACTGAATCTTCCAGTGGGTCGTGTTCTTGTGATATTCCAACACTATGTTTTCATCGTTATAATGAAGTTATTCTTACCCCAGCTGTTAGTAATTTCATCATATGTGCCCCTCAATTGGATGGAAAGCCCCAAATCAACTAAAATTACTCAATTTTAACCGGATCAGTACCACTTAATCATTAACTCATTTCTTTTACCCATATCAACTTTGTTTTCCATCACCAGCACCTCCACTTAAGAAACCACCAAAGCAACCACCCTCTCCGAGATCTCCTCCACCACTGTCGCCGAAACCACCACCTCTCCCACTACTCTACCTCCTCCAAGTCAGAAAGTTATTACTGCTTTGGTTCACTTGATCCGAGGGTCTTTCAGAAAATAGTTTCTCTACCTCGAAGAGATAGTGATAAAGATTATGTATACAGTATACATAGGAGAGTATGAAGATAACGGATATGAAAAGATTAATAGGTAGTAACGAGCTTTTTGTGTTTGTTACTTTATTGCTTTACCATAAGTTGCCATGTTTCTCCACCTATTTTATTAGTGTTTTGATTCGCTTGAGCTGAGGGTCTTTTGGAAAATAGTTTCTCTACCTTGAAGAGATAGTGATAAAGATTGCATATACAATATACTCTTGCCTCTCTAAACCCCATTTTGTGGAATTTCACGAGATACCTGGCTATTGTTCTATTTCAAACTTTTATATTTTAGAAAGGAAAAAAACACACATCTATTTATGTCCCCATTTTCACACAAATGGTGTTCGACACGTCTTCAAAGTACGTAACATCACATTTCAGCTTTCTATTTCTACTTTCAGTCAATGCACATAATTAACACGTCTTCAACCTAACTAACTAATTAAAAGCATAAAATACAAGTCTTAATCATATTATGGAGACATAAATTACAGTATTATTATGAGCAATTGCTACACGCAATTCAGTTACTCACTCTCATTTTCCTCCACAAATAAAGGTCTAAATAAACCAACATTACCATTTATTGAATTTTAAATAAATTATTATATATATGTTTCAACGAAAAATCTGGGATTAGAATGGACAGACTTTAATTTTCAATTTTAGTGCATCCCAACTATCAATAAGATATTTTGCGTGTTTGAGTTGAAGAAAAATAATAAAATTTGCATTTTGAATATGCATGTGCGGACCTTAATTAAAAAAATAAGCAAATAAAAGTGTTTCGTTAATTTGCCGACAATTTCTTTTCAAAATTTTAATCTTTTCTAATAATTTGATTAGTTTTTCAAATATAAAAGCAGGATTGACGAGGATTAGCACTTGATAACGAATATGGTAAGAAGTACTATATAATTATTATCCTTTCATTTTGATGGACGAGAGGAAAAATATTATTTGAAAGTGAATCCAAAACATTTAAAGTGGACGTAGACCTTATAACAAATTGACATTTGAACCATTAATTAGATTAATTTGGAAAAGTAGCGATAATTAAACAGACAGGATACCGCTGCACCATCAACTAATATTACAACCACACGCAAAGCTATATGATCATTGCATATATATATATATATGCAAAATATTCACGAAAATATAATTAGTTTAAATTAGGGTGTATCGTGAATTAATGAACCACACATTTACTGACTAGCACATTTTAAAGTTGAGGTGATTTCTAATACGAGTGAAGGGTCAAAAACACATTTAAACTATTTTTTTGGAGCTTGAGTTTCATACATGAACTATTGGTAGTGTGAATTTCCTACCTGAACTATATCATTAATGGTTCGTGAAACACACTTTTGACTAATATTTGATGTTGTGTATATATATTCTTTCTTTTATTTAAAACTTCTGCCATATGGAAAAACAATTTCATCGTAGAAAATTTTAAAAAAATATTATTAGGTTAAAGTTAAAAGGTTAAAAATTATTAGTGTAAAATAATTTATTCTCCATCACATTTGGCATCTTCTTCTCCACCTTCTCAGTTGGGGTCTCGTCGTCTCAGCTGTGGAGTCGTATCTTCCTAACTTGTTTTCTTATGTAATTCTAATTTAGTCCATCATTAAATTAGAAGTTACATGTGAGTGTCTACACATAAGACCTCATACTTTATGAGGTGTTTTTTAGATCCATTAACTTTAACCCTTAAAAAAGTACTAGAGTATTAATTTAATTTGAGTTAACCTTTCAACAATAGCAATCAACTTATAATTATTCTTAATATACAACAAAGCGGTCAAAAGAAAATAAATTCCTATGAAGCCAAAAAATAATGATTTAATGACTATGAAAGGAACCGTATACGTGTTTCTGGGATTGTGACAACTAAAAACCGAGAGGGGAAAAGTCATAGCATATATCAGGTTTAATAGTTGTAGACCAAAAGAAATTAGGAAAAACTATTTAATTAAATAAATATGTTAATCATATTTACTAATTTCTTTATAGTTTGAAACAATTACATATTATCTGACTAATTAATCATTTTATATCAGATTTTAAGTCAAATACATCTAGATACATCCATGTTTGCTACCAGATACTCTAAAATAGAGAAAGAGGCAGTGCGAGAAGAAAATAGGTGAGTGAGATTCCCAGATACATGTGAATCACAATAGATACATGTATCTAGGATAGGCAAGCAAGAGAGAGATCAGTGGAGAGCGAGAGAGAAGAGTGGAGAGCGAGATAGAAGAGAGGTGAGCACGGGAGAGAGACAGATACATGCAAACTTGATACAATGTATCCATGATACATGTATCTGAATGCACTAGACACATGTATCCGAAGTCCAAAATTTGATAATTGATAAAATTCTTAATATTGCAAAATAAGATGAATCTAAGTAATTAGATTCTAAACTAGTGAAAAATCTACAAGTTAGCCAAGAAATTAATAGGAGTATAAGATAGGAACTTCAAAATTTTCGTGCTTTAAGTTCAAAGAAATATATATAAATAACATACCTGAAAAATTTGTGCACAGAAAAATAATATGTTAAATATGTTTCAAATTAAATAGTTTTGTTACCCGTAACAAATACAATCGGCAGGTTTAAATTCAAGCGAAATCGAAAAAAGATTATTACGATAATTTCTTCTTATTTATCTAGGTTTTATTAAACACGGTTATCCGATACTTATTTTATTGAAACCTCACCGTTTGGCGAAGAGGTAAACGACCCTTGAGATTGGTTGAAGTCAGTTTTAAGGTTGATACTAGATGGGCTTTGAATATACAGCGTGGATGCTTATCCTACAATTCTTCCTCTAAAATTTTAGGTGAAAGAGGCCAAGTTTGAATTTGGTCTTCACAAAAGAGCCTTTTTTTTCCCTTACACCTTCTAGTAATTTTCTTCCATCCTCGTAGCATGTTCCCTTTGGTCCAAATTGCTTCACAACTCCCATCCTATACGTGACCCCACCCCTTGTCTAATCATGTCCGGCAACTTCTAACCGGAATCAAAAATTTTCATTAAAGGGATTCAAAATCTGAAAAATAAATACATAAACTAATCAAAGGGGTTCGACATATACTATAAGGGGGTTCGGATGAACCCCTGACCATAAGGTGGCTCTTCCCCTGCCTCCAATGCATGAGGAAATAATTTCTTATAAATTATTATATATAAAATATTAAATATTATAAATTAAATATTAAAAAAATGATATCTTTTTTAAATTTTTTATATATAAAATTAATAATCTCCTATAAAAATTATATAAAACTAAAAACAAATTTATAAAAGGAGTATAAAACTAAATATTTCCTTTTAGTTCGAATCCATATCGCTATTAATTGACCATTGTTTGGATGTATTATGGAGGAAGAATAAGTCTAACCGAATACTTAATATTCGTTAAGTTTGACTAATAAAATTTGTTAAATGACTATGAGCAACACGGGAGATTTAAATATATCAATTCCCCAAACGTGCATCATGATCTTTTAATATTCAATATTATTCTCAAATAAATTTTGATGCTTGTGCTAAGTGGATCACTAAATAAAGAGATTATGTTTAATTATATAATTTATATTTGTATCTTTAATAAAGAAACAATTTTAAATTTGAACATTTTTATTCAATAAGTGGAAGTAGAATAGTTTTGAGGGGTCATCCTTTACCATTTCCAGTATATAAATTAATTTATTTCTATTGTTTCTTCTATCATAATATCTTTGAGAGAGAAAAAATGGTTTAGATTGAATAACTGCCACCGCTTGAAGATTTTGGTATGATCGAAGGCATAATTCTTTTTGTTTTAATTTAAGTATCTTATTATTATTTTTTAAATAATATTTTATTCTTTTTACGTGGTTTATTATTTTGATTTAGATGCAAATTTTAAAAAATTAGATCAAAATTTTAAAATAAGGCATAATACAGAAATATATCATTTAACTTGACTTTATTTTATATTTATGCTTTTTAATTTTGTATGTACACAAGTAGACAATTAAACTTGTAGGATGACATGTAGGATCTATGTATTTATTTGTTCAATTTTATATAAATTTAAGTGTCTATGCACAGTAGTGCACACCCAAAATTGAACGATATAATTATGAAATAAGATCAAGTTAAATGAAGCATTTATGTATTATACCTTTACATACCTAAAATAGGCATAATACATAAACATGACCCTTGACTTCTGCGGACAACTATGTGTTCCAACTTTGAGTGTGCACAAGTAGACACTTAAAGTTGTATAAAATTAAACAAGTAGACATACATGTCTTACATGGCATAATACATGTAGACAGAGGTGTATTCAGATTTTTGAGATGATGGGTGCACTATTATAAAAAAGTTGATCTATGATATAAATTTGATCGGTTCGACATTTAAGTTTTTACAATTGAAAACTGTTGAAATTTTAAAATTATAGGCCTAATATTAATTCTCATATATATATAATGAATTAACGGAAAATGGCCTAAAATACCCTCAAAGTATTGAAAATGATACACAACTACCCCTCATCCACCTATTCGCTCCAAAATACCATTCTCATCCACCTATTGGCTCACAAATACCCTCCCCATCCACCTTTGGGTCCAATTTTAGCCACTTCATTAATGGAGCACCATTTAAAATAATTAAATATTTTTTTAATTATGTGGCGCTCAACCATTGGTTGCAATTTAATTATTTAATATAATTTTAAACTCACCCATTACCCACCCATTTTTAACTAAACCCACCCCAATACTTATTAAACCCGTTGAATTAATTAAAATGCCAAAACTGCTATCAATTACCATTTAGAGAAGTGTTATCTAATTTTAGAATGAAAAATGAAAGAAGATAAATATAAAATTTAAATTTCTAATCTCGTGGAGAGGTGCACCTAGTCATAATCGTTTTATGTGATATGCCGACTGTAGATTCACACATCTATATTTCAATAATTTTTTAAAAATATAATACTATTATATATTATCTCGAGAAGGAACCACGTGAACTCGGTAACCACTCCTTAGATATGCCTCTGCATGTAGGACGCCAAGTACACCCTAAAATATATCAAAATATCGATACATCACAATCATACGATTCAATGTATTTCTTATTCAATTTTATCTTTGAAGCGATTTGATCTCCTTCCTCACAAAATTCCAAACAATCAAGCGAAGCAAAGCGATTTGGTATATGATGGGAGCAAAAACAGAAGTCATTTTACTAGATAGCTTCCATGACAAAAAAGTATCCGCCCCGTTAAAAAATGACAAGTAATAATAGATTAGAGGATTGAGGAGTGTGCCAATTCTCCCCCATAACACATGGCGTGCCACCTCCCTTAAGTCTCACCTACACCCAACATAAAGGTTTTTCTAATTTTTTTGATATTTTAATTTTTGTATTTCAGTTTATTTGTACTACTACGATTTGAGGAGAGAAAAAACAAAGAAGCTTCACGCCTCTCTTCTATATATAAACTTACCAACCATTTACATTCTTCATCACCATTTCAATCTCCTTTTTCGCTATTCATTTATTTCATTTACAAACGATTTGTTGTGGCCGAATTTCATAATCATATCAATATTCGTTGTTTTCGTGGTTATTGATTCTGCTATGGAGAGTATGACGCTCACTGGATTATTGAAACATGTTGCTGAAAAATTCCCTTCTCACCGTGCTATTTCCATTTCCGGCAAATTTGATATCACTCATGCACGGCTTCACGAACTTATCGAACGTGCCGCTTCTCAGCTTGTATCTGCCGGTGTTCAGCACGGCGATGTCGTCGCTCTTACCTTCCCCAACACAATCGAGGTTCGATTTCCTTTTCTTTTTCTTTTCATATTAATACAGAATAAAAAGGCAGCTCGATGCACTAAGCTTGGCCGGACTATAGTCCATAATTTGAACCCGTGATCACATTGCAGAAACTTTATGGAATCTGAAAGGAAAAAAAGAAAACAGGGTTCCTTCTTACGTTAACTGGAAAAATAAAAGGGGGTTTTACGTTACTATTGTGATATAATCACGATTTGATTTTTTCAAACTATGATGAAGATTTAAGTAGTAATTTGTGTTTTGAATTTTGATTTTTACAGTTCGTGATCATGTTTCTAGCTGTAATTCGAGTTAGAGCCACGGCGGCGCCACTGAATTCAGCGTATATGGCAGAAGAATTTGAGTTTTATTTATCTGATTCAGGATCGAAACTCTTAATAACTGCAAAAGAAGGAAATGAAGCGGCTCAAGCCGCCGCCTCCAAGCTGAAAATCCCACATATGACTGTAACTCTGCCGGAAGCCGACTCTGATATTGCTTTCTCCCCGGCTCCTCCCCAATCGAACCTTCAATCGACGTCAGGAATCGTTAACGACCCATCGGATATTGGACTTTTCCTTCATACATCAGGCACCACGAGCCGGCCAAAAGGTGTTCCTCTGTCTCAGCTTAATTTGGCATCTTCAGTGAACAACATCAAATCTGTGTACAAACTCAGCGACTCCGATTCGACGGTGATTGTGTTGCCGTTGTTTCACGTTCACGGGTTAATGGCCGGGTTACTGAGTTCACTCGGAGCCGGAGCATCCGTGACACTTCCATCTGCCGGGAGATTTTCCGGTACAACTTTTTGGTCAGACATGAAAAAATACAACGCAACATGGTACACAGCTGTGCCTACAATTCACCAAATTCTGTTGGATCGTCACCTCAGCAAACCCGAATCCGAATACCCAAAGCTCCGGTTCATTCGGAGCTGCAGTGCAGCACTGGCTCCATCAGTGATGGCCCGGTTAGAAGAAGCATTTGGGGCTCCTGTTTTGGAGGCATATGCAATGACAGAGGCAACCCATTTGATGGCTTCGAACCCATTACCCGAGGATGGACCACATATTCCCGGGTCGGTAGGGAAACCCGTGGGTCAAGAGATGGCGATATTGAATGAGAATGGTGTTGTACAAGGGCCTAATGCTAAGGGGGAAGTTTGTATTCGGGGTCCAAATGTGACGAAAGGGTACAAGAACAATCCAGAGGCTAATAAATCAGCTTTCCAGTTTGGTTGGTTTCATACCGGAGATGTGGGTTATTTGGACTCTGATGGATACTTGCGTTTGGTTGGCAGAATCAAGGAGTTGATCAACCGTGGAGGTAACGAACTCTTTTCTTATTCCTCATGAGATGCATGATAACAATCACATGAAAGTAAGTCTGTGGAAACAAAAAAGTAGGTCATGGAAACAATCTATACTTGGATTTAAGCTACGTATACCAATGGCATGTAGAGTTCATTTGAGTTAGCTGATTAAAAGTAGTTGATAAGCATCTAAGTGCTGAAAAATACTATTAGGTGTTGAAACCATACGTTAGGCGTGAGTTTTGGCTTATAAGCACTTCGTAACCATTTTTTGGTGTTCACCAACCACACAAATATAGCAGAAAATGTTTATAAGCTAGTTTGACCAATTTATAAACTTGGCTAAACACCCTCATATGAATTTTAGATAATACTCTATTATTCAGATTATCTTCTTGGCTTGTTATGAAAAGAAGTTGTTAATCAAACTTGACAAATTTATACATGGTGTACAAAACTCTTTTAAGTTCTTTTACTTCTACTAGTTGGTAGTAGTTAATGGCGGAGACACATTTTTCTTGGGTATCATGTTGTATGGACGTAAATATACGCCATTTAATAATACTTTTATTTATTATGCCAAGTTGGTGGTCCCAATATGCATAGCTGAATCAAGCTTGGCTTGATATTTCATGGGGGAGATGTAACTTACTAGAATTTTCTGTCCATTGCTTTGGTAGTAAGGGTGGCCCAAGCCACAAATTAGGTTCATGATTTTGACTCTTATTTTATTTTTATAAAGCCTTACCTAGATTATTCGGTTGTCAATGGTCTTAAAAATGTCTTAACAAAGAAGTTTCAAGGCATCCTATGATGTGACAACCCAAAAAACAAGTTTATAAAATGGGGAAAAACATAAACTGTGTCTGTGAGGGGATTTTTAATAGTACTGTTGATGAAATTTAAATCTTTATACTCTGATATTGCTAAACATGTCATAATCAATAGTCGAAAATAGTACTAGATACTGAGCTGAATAATGTGAGAGTTGAAGTAACTCGGCTAATGCACTATTACTCGTTTGTTGTTATTGATGATCATTTTATTATCTTATAATTACAGGAGAGAAAATATCACCTATTGAAGTGGATGCAGTCCTAGTTTCTCATCCGGAAATTGCCCAGGCAGTTGCTTTTGGAGTTCCTGACGACAAGTATGGTGAAGAGGTAAGATTAGAAAAACTCCAATTTTGTGGAATTGGCCCGCTTAATTCCATTAATAAGATGTGGATATCCACATTTGTTTGTTTCAATCCCATTTGATTACACGTAAAGAATGATTTCGACATAAATGTATTCATCTGTTAGACGTTTAATATATCACATTCTATGTGAGCCATGTTTTCTATTTTTGTTCTGTTGTTCAGAGAGCTTGTCAATAATTAAATTGCATTTTGGCAACCACATAATGCATCCCTATCCCTTTCAAATGCTTCTATTTACTATTGTGAAGACAATTAGATGGTTTACATCTATTGTTTCGAAAGCCATTAATAGCAGTGGGACACTCAGAATTTAAATGTTGTATATTTTGTGATAAAAGAGTGTTGAAATATGTATTTAACTCCATTTATGTTTTTAGCACATATATATGGATGTAGATGGATGGACATCCACACCCATAGTTGGATCCACTACTGCTTCATATCGATGTTTGTGGATTGTTAACAGCCTTGTTTCGTGCTATTCCCATTGTATGGCTGACTAAACCAAGTATTTTCATGTTCGACAGATAAACTGTGCAGTTATTCCAAGAGAAGGGTCAAACATTGATGAAGCAGAGGTGATGAGATTTTGCAAGAAGAACCTGGCAGCCTTTAAGGTCCCAAAGAAGGTTTTCATGACTGATTCTCTTCCAAAGACTGCATCAGGGAAAATTCAACGACGACTTGTCGCAGAGCACTTCCTTGCACAGATTTCAACTGCGAAAGTCCCCAAGTTTGGAGCGTAGAAAAATTGTTGGCTATCTACGGTTCGTTCTCCTATTAACAATAAAATGAATGTGTTTTTCGATGTTAATTACATACTTGGTCAAGAAATTGGGACACGAGAATATATCAGTGCCTCTAGATTTTCAGTAATGGCGCAAGTGTATTCTCTACTGATCTTATCAGGATATTGTTTGGCTAGATATCTTGTATTTCTCCTCTTAGTAATGCAAAGGTTCTTTTATTTGTAACGATGCCTTTATCTTTATCATAACAAAACATAATGCAGTCTCCAGACTTTGTACAAGTAACATTTCATATTCACAACACATTGAGATAATCGTTTTTGAAGCGAGCCACCCCTTAGTCACAAAATATTGGTACTAATAAGAATACAATGAGCTAGATTATAGTGATAGGTATGTGAAGCAACACCAACTATAACTACATGGGATTGAGCAACTGTCCCACCACGATGTCACATGCAAAACAAAAATCCAAACCCTAAAACAACATTTAAAAGAATGAACAGTGGGACGACTGCATAAACACCACTCGAAAATTCTCACCAGCTGAATTAGTTAAGCTTCTTGACCTTCTTCATCCTCGTCTTCGTAGTCATAACCTTCCTCCTCCGCTGATGCATCTTGATATTGTTGGTACTCAGAAACTAGATCATTCATGTTGCTTTCAGCCTCTGTAAACTCCATCTCATCCATACCTTCTCCAGTGTACCAGTGCAAGAAAGCCTTTCTTCGAAACATTGCTGTAAACTGCTCACTGACCCTACGGAACATCTCCTGAATTGAGGTTGAATTGCCAATAAAAGTTGAGGCCATCTTCAGTCCAGTTGGAGGGATGTCACAGACGGTAGACTTCACATTGTTAGGAATCCACTCCACAAAATAGGAAGAGTTCTTGTTCTGCACATTAATCATTTGCTCATCAACTTCCTTGGTGCTCATTTTTCCCCGGAACATTGCTGAAGCAGTCAGATAACGACCATGACGAGGATCAGCAGCACACATCATGTTCTTTGAATCCCACATCTGCTGAGTGAGCTCGGGAACAGTCAGGGCTCTGTATTGCTGTGACCCACGAGAAGTGAGAGGAGCAAATCCAACCATGAAGAAATGCAATCGAGGAAATGGGATGAGGTTGACAGCAAGCTTGCGGAGATCAGAATTGAGCTGACCAGGGAACCGGAGACAGCAAGTCACACCACTCATGGTGGCAGAAATCAAATGATTAAGATCTCCAACTGAGGCAAACATCACGAGTTAGTACATTAATCTACATATACTAGCATAATACAATCATATAAAAAGGGTAAATCCAACAGAATCTCAATACCAGGATAGAAAGAATCAGACAAAAGACAAGCATAGATGCAGTGTAAATTTAACAACTACGGGAGTACATGACATACAATAACCAAAACATCATAACCGTAAAGTTTCACCAAAAAGAAACTATTGCTGATCAAGAAGACGACTTACAGCTTGGAGTAGTAAGTTTGAGAGTTCGGAAGCAAATGTCATAAAGAGCTTCATTGTCCAAAACCATGCACTCATCTGCATTCTCAACAAGCTGGTGAACAGAGAGAGTAGCATTATAGGGCTCAACAACAGTGTCGGAAACTTTCGGGGAAGGAAACACAGAGAAAGTAAGCATCATTCTGTCTGGGTACTCTTCCCTGATTTTAGATATGAGGAGAGTTCCCATTCCTGATCCAGTTCCACCTCCCAAAGAATGACAAACCTGAAAACCTGAAATTAAAAACAGAGTCCACATTCATAAGCTTTACAAAACAGACAATTTACTTGGATTCAAGCCATTTACTGCACATAATCAACAAAATTATAGCAAACGCAAACTTCATTTCTCTTTTAGAAGCCTAACAAAAACTTGTTCAAACAGGGAATAAATACATCAGTCTTCAAACATCTAAATTTAAAATTGCATTGTTGTTATCACGCAAATATGATTTCCTGCTAAGTTGGACATATATACAACACATTGAATGATCAGTTAAACATACTTCGTTGAAAAATTACATGAAAAACTTGAACACTCTTAGCGAAATTCCTGACTTTGCCATCGTGCACAAGTACATACACAGCCCGATCACCGTCGGAGTAACCACATGTTACAAAATAAGTTCTTTTATAGAATCAAAAAGCACTACACGAAAAGCAACAGCCAAATCACCTTGTAAGCAATCACTGTTCTCAGCCTCCTTCCTTACAACATCCATAACCGAGTCGATAAGTTCCGCTCCTTCAGTATAGTGTCCTTTGGCCCAATTATTGCCAGCACCAGACTGACCAAAGACGAAGTTATCCGGCCGGAATATCTGACCATAAGGACCTGATCTAACGCTGTCCATGGTTCCCGGCTCCAAGTCCATGAGGACGGCGCGTGGAACAAACCTTCCACAACTTGCCTCGTTGTAATAGACATTCACGCGCTCCAATTGAAGGTCAGTCTCTCCTTTGTACCTTCCGGTGGAATCAATGCCGTGCTCGGCACACACAACCTCCCAGAACTTAGCTCCGATCTGGTTCCCACATTGGCCTCCCTGAATGTGCAAAATCTCACGCATTTTTGCTTTTGTTTTCGTGAGAAATTGAATGAATGGGATTACTGTGGGGAAGAGAGAATTTGGGTTTAGGAAAATGGAGGAAAGAGGAGTTGAGGTTTATATAGTGATCAAGGGTTGGTGGGAAAAATGAAAACGGAGTTTGTTCGCCGTTACAACTTGACGGCGACAGTTAATTTTTTGGGGGAATTTTGAAAACTTTAGTCACGCAGGTTTGACGTGTGTGATAGACACGCGCTTTTATCACGTTGTGAAAAGCGGGAAGATTGTTGCGTGCACGTGAAGCGTCGGAAAGGAGGCATGTGATTACTGGAGAAGTCATGTGAAAAAACAGCTGGAAGAATTTTTAGAAGAAACTGTTTTTGTTTGGTTCAATAATTGTAGAAAAAGGATACAAGACCCAACTAATGAAATGAATAATAAGTTAGTAATTAATCAGTAATCAAGGATTGTGATGGAGTGGTAAGACGTGAAACTCAAATTAATGATAGTTTAGATGAATTTCGATAATATTTGGTGATAATTCAAACAGAAAACTCACACTATAGTTCAATGATGTGATTTATGAATAGAATGTTCAATCATCAACGGCATAAGCAAATTTAGACAGTTTCAACTTTCAATCGTGGTGTATAGCTTATGGTGTTTGTTTTCATAGGAATATGTTCTCCTCTTCACGTGTTGACCAAAGTAAAAGTTTCAATTTAGCTCAGTCTGTATTGAAGAGCATGGCAGAAAGAAAGAAGATCACCCAAGAAATTATAAAATGCTAAATAATTTGCAATATATTTATGGGTCCGACTAATATAGTAATCACGTTAATGTACATTCTACCGTCTCCAAACCCTTTACATTGTTGTTGTATATGGGCCAGACTGTAAGGTGAAGTGTGGGGAAAATGCCATTATATTTTATAGAGCAGAAAAAGTAGAACATCCCAAACGTGGTTTTCACTCAAACAAGTGCAAAAAGAAAATCTAATATACTTTTCAGAGAGAGATTCATATATATTACTCAGTAGGGCTAGCTTATACCAGCAATACAAGGAAACTTCTTTACTCTTCATGTATTCACTGTTAATTATATTCTAATTTTTATCAATTTCTCAAGATAGATATACATATATATACACTGATTTTTTCTGAAGTTAATGAATGCACGTACAATCCCATATATAAATGTGGATCCGCCTCTGCCTGACCCTGTCATGAATAATAAAGAAGGGAGAAAGATCTAGAGAGAGTGAGATATCATGGAGTGATCAAGTGAGATCAGATGCATTAATCATTATACCTTCTCATCAAGCAACCTTTCTCTCAATTGCGCTCACCCCTTTTGATATTCTTGTGTCAACATAACATACTAACTTGATAGTACATGTGTTTTTTTATTAGATATATTTATGCTTATATTTTAAAATTTACTAAAAATTGTTGTCGAACCAATATAATACATTAATATTGATTGATTTGGTATCCATCTCAACCGATGATTATCAATTAAATTAATAACACCTTTATTGAGAAATACATATATTTATCTATGTATTGTGATATGTTAATCCATGTATTATGATCAGTTAGTTAGTTAGTTAGTTTTGGTTCCGATTGGTTAGCTTAATTTGTGATTAGTGTAGTTGTTAAGTTAGTTGTGCTTAGTGCGTTGGCTATAAGTAGCAAATTTACTTTTTTTACCCTTCCCCAAAGTGTTTGATGCTATTGAATCTTGTTATCAAATTTCATTTCTTTTAAACTTACGATTCTATTTTGATATAATACTATAGCCATGCTCGGCAAATGAATTTGTATATCAAGTGGGAATGTTCAAAATCGAATCATAATTGATAAGTCAGCCGCAAAATTAATTTATTGGCTTATTGGTATTGAGTTATAGAATAAACGGTTGATGAACATATTAGAATTTTATAATTAATGGTTTATTGGTGTGGAAACGGATTATTCAATTTCTTTATTGGATAAACTGTTAACTTGTTAAAATTATCATATTTACGCTTTTAACTTAGGTATGTTAGCATCATTTAATAATTTTTCCGAAATATATAAATTATATACTGTTAGTCCTAAGGTCGTAAAGCCAAAAACTTGAATAATTATTTACTTATCTGTTAGTATTAACTATTAATCTATATTTTTTTGTAGTATAGAAGAATTTTATAATTTTACTACATTTAAAATAGGGAAAAAAGTAAAAAAATGAAAAAAAAAAAATAGGGAAAAAAGTCATTTTTAAGTTGCGTTCATGGAGAAAAAAAGGTAGATGCTAGTCAATACGCCGTCCGATAACTGTCCAATAAGTGCTAATATGTTATCGAACCAATCGATATCTTATAGGTTTGCTAGCATAATAGTAAATTTAAAAATCTATCTATTAGGTCAAATCGTTAAGAGAAATTATTCGCCCGATAAGCAGCCCTAATATCAAGTGGTTCTCTTTGATTAGTTTTTACCTTTCTCGATTTGTCGTCTTCTTTACTTCTTTTTTAAAATCATCAATTCTCGTATGAATTAAATTTATTTTGAAATTAGTAGGTCTTAATTATCAAATATTTACCAATCGAGTCAATTCAAATAATTTGAATATACTTAGGGCTTGTTTGTCCATGCGATATAAAATAATGAGATGAAGCTAAAGTTTTGTTTGAATATATAATTTGGACATTTTATGTATATAATAAATTGATCAAATTTCAATTCAATAAAAAAGCATGAACATAAGTTGTAGTGTATTAGTTTTTAATATAATTCTCCCACATATTACGGACAATCTCCTCACGTTGAACTTGTATTTCTCAATCATTTTTTTTTCAATTAATGCCACAGTGGTTAGTCTTGTCTACTCAATATAATAATAAAAAAAATATTATTTATTAAATGTTTATTTGAATGAAGTAGTAATAAATTTTGTTGGTAAATAAATTTGATCAAAAATAATAAATTTGGTGAATTTAAATGGAAAAGTAGGAATTTATTTGAAGTAATAATAAATTTCATGTTGGTGAGAATAATCGTTATATAAGATATAAATAGTTTAAAAAGTAATGATATAAATTATAAATTTAATTAATACATGAAGTAAATGTCAATGGTTAGTAAATATAAATGTGAATAAACTTGTGAGTCAATTTTTATATTTTGAAAAGGCTCAAATTATAATTTGAAATTTCCACATCATAGTTTTTTTCTTATAGAAAATTTATAATTTCATCTTATAATACAGTAAAACCTCACTAAATTAATACTCGATAAATTAATAATCTCTCTAAAATAATATTTTCCTCTGGTCTCGACTTGAGCCAATGGAAAAAATCACCAATTTCAATAAGATAATAAGATAATATATATCCAGAAGACCCGTATATAAATATATGGTCCCATTAATATCATAAATTAATAATTCTTTAAAAGTACAAATATATCTAAGACAATTTAGTGAATATGATTCTATTGTGTTATGTTTTTTCTTAAAATTTAAATCTAATTGAAGCTCATCTCTAACTTTTCTTAGTGCATCCAAAAGCTCTAGTGTTGTCTTTTTGAATTGCACCATAAAATTGTGAAGAGTTATAAATGCGATAAGTGTTTCCTTACGCATAACTGGTTCCAAAGGTATAGTATCATTTTCAATTTCACCATCAACATTGCTTTTTCCGATGGTATCCATAATTTCTTCTAAGCTCTGGACCTCTGAACATGTATCACCTTCACCCGGATAATCCAATAGGTTATTGACATCCATTTTATTATGGTAACCAAGATCATTAATCATGAGCTCAAATTCATGAATGATATTTTCACAAGTGGGTTCATTCAAATTCTCTGAGATTGCATCCCCGAATGAATTTTGCAGTATTGAAAACAATTTGCTATTGTCTCTTGTTGAACATTTGTTGTCCAAGCAGGGATTGCAAAAATGATAATATCCAAAATATTAATCTTTGTTGGATCAATTTGTTCCACTTCATAGCCTTCTAATATCCTACAATAAAATCTGTTATGATAATACATCTTGAAAGCTCTTATTATCCTAGCATCACAAGGTTGAGTTTTGGATGTCATGTTGGGTGGCAAGAAAAACAATTCAACATTTTGTAGTCCTTCAATATTTCTATTATGGGCTGGACAATTATCTACCATAAGCAAAACTCGTCTACCATACACATACATTGTACTTTATGTATAATAAATTTAATATTTATGTGAAATTAATAAATATGAAACATAAATTAGTAAGATATAATGATTTTGATGTATTCATTATATTTTATGTATGATAAATTTTTTATGTGAAATCAATAAATATAATACATAAATTAGTAAGATACAATGATTTTGATATAATCAAAATTAACTTTCATTAAATCTCAAACCACTCTTTAAATTAATAAATATTAATTTATTAATTTATCAATTAAATAATATCTTTATAAAATAATAAAATTTCATGGTCCCATGTAGAGCCGTCAAAATGGGCTTAGCCTATGGGGCCGGCCCAACTCTTCCCGTTATTGAGGTAGGGTTGGGATAAGATTTTTCAAGCCCATTTAAAACTAGGTTTATAAGCCCAGCCCATATAAACCCTTGGCCCTTGAGGCTTGATTGGGGCTGGGCCGAGGTCGGCCCATGGGCCAAAATTTTTTATTTAAGAGTAATTTACAATAGGAAAAATCACCTCATATACACATTTAAGAGTAAATATTATGGGTTTTAAACCTACTTTTAAAAATTTCTTGCTTATAACAGATTATTTACGGGCTATGACATATCAGTTAAATTTAATATTTATTTAATAAATTATTATTCTATTTATAGTTTTTTTATTATTAATTAATAATAAATAATTAATTTTATTTTACTTACTTTTTTTAAAAACTAAAATTTTCAGTTACCCAATTTTAGGAATTTCCTTTCCTTGTTTACCGTTACCATCCCCAATCACCGATCACACCACCATCCCACACGTTTCTTCACTCCTACACGTCTCAACCCACAACCCAATATCAAACTTTCTCCATTCTTTCTCATCTAGTCCAACATCAAACTGATTTCACATCTTACCCACAATTATTCATCATCATGTCCAAGAAACAAATTGAAACTCCACGAAAGAGCCCCAGATTTGACGAAATTTCAACTGATGATGCTCATGCTCCATCGTTTAAGATATTATCTCAAACACCCCCATCTAAAACTGTTCAAATTCTGTCCACAGGTGGTCCATCTCATTCGAAGAATCAAAAAGATAAAAATAATGAAGCAAATCAAAGTGCAACTACGGCAAATCAAAGGGGGAAGAAGAGGAAGGGGAAAAAACTTGTTGAAACCCCTCCAGAATCTGATTCCGACTCAGATTCGGATTTTGTTGGTCAAACAAAAAAGAAGAAAACAAAAAAAGCAACAAAGGTTGAAGTCGCTGAAACATCAAAACCTTATACAAGAAGAAAAACAAAAAAGGATGAACCGGAATTACCAAAATCCAAAAAGCCCAAAAAAGAGGTTAAGGTAAGTAATTTATTTAATTTATTTTTCACATTACTCAAAATAGTTATATTTTTATATAACATTATTATTATTGTTGTTTTCAAAATTTTGTTTTTCTGAAATTTGTTCCAAATCTTAATAAAATGTTTATGCATTTGATTATAAATTTTAAGTGATGTATTTTGTATGAATTATGATACAACATTGACATGCATATGAATTATTAATTTTGTTTTCAAATTTTGTGATCTTATTTAAATACTCTGTATTGTACAGGTACTACTGGAATTTTTTGAATAATAAGTGTATGAAATGTGTGTGAATAATATATATATAGAGTGTGGATGAATAATATGTGTATGCAATGTGTGTGAAATGTGAATATAACGTATGTAATATTTTTTATAAATATTGTGTATGAACTGTGAACTATGTTTATTGTTGTAAAGAAATTTGTGTATACTGTGTGTGTGTGAATAATATGTGTATGATGTGTGTGTGAAATGTGAATATAATTTATGTTGTATATGAAGTGTGTGAAAAGTGAACTATGGTTACTGTTGGAATGAAAATTGTATTATATGTTTGTGAAGTGTGTATGAAATGTGAAACTATTAAGTTATGTATGATTTGTGAATTGTAACTGAAATTTGTGTATACAATGTGTGTGAATAATATGTGTATGCAGTGTGTGTGAAATGTGAATATAATTTATGTTGTATATGAAGTGTGTGTGAAATGTGAACTATGGTTAACGCTGGAATGAAAATTGTATTCTATGTCTGTGAAGTGTGTATGAAATGTGAAATTATTAAGTTATGTATGATTTGTGAATTGTAACTGAATAATATGTGTATGAAAATGATTTTATGTATGAAACTGAATAATATGTGTATGAAGTATCTTTTAATGTAGTATACACAATTTTATTTTATAGAAAAGGAAGAAACACACACACTGGTCTTCATGTACCAACATGAATGTGTTTGCTGATCTTTTGACTTTTCTTGGGCAAGAGAGATTTGAACAATTTCTCGAACAAACAACTTTTGGTTTATTCTATGACATGCACCATATAAAGATTCAATGTCAACTACTGCAGCATTTGATGATTCTTGAAACAGAAAATATCCGAGACGACATGTTTGTTATTAAAATAAACAGTACAGAATTATGATTCGGAATCAAGGAATTTTCAGCAGTAACTGGTCTTAAATGTGGACTTCATTCTACTTTTATCTCAGATCCGTTTATTCCCAATAGACTTATCCTTGAATATTTTGGGGAAATGAACAAAGTCTCTAAGTCAGACTTCTTCAATAAGTTTAAACAACCTGACTTTTTTGATAATGAAGACATTTTAAAAATTGGCATCCTGTACTTTATTTCTTCATTTTTGACTGGTTCAGAGGCATCAAAAACAACCATTCTGTAACGACCCTCTTAGTCGTTTTATGAATTTTAATAATTATTTTTATATTAACCTTTTTAGTAGCTTTTATAAACAATTTATGACTTATAAGAATGAGTGACATGATTTTCAGATTTAATAAAAGATTATTTTATTGATAATAATAGAAAATAAATAAATAAATAAATAATTAAGGGCAAAAGCCCTAAACTGTTAAAGTCAGCAAAATGGGAAAAAGAAAAACAAACGAACGGAATAGGGTCAAAATTTCAGACGGGAAAAAGGAAAAGAAAGGGAGAAAGAGGCGATAACCTATCTAGCCCTATCAACACGAGCACGGTTGGCTTCAGGTAAGGTTGATCTCACGTTTTATATTAGTATTAAGCATTAATAAATATAGAATGTAGAGTAATAGAATTTAGTTGAATTTAATATTGCAAAGTGAAGTGCAACTAATGTTGCTGGATCGTTCTTTTGATGTTTTGGGGGAGGAAATTGTTTGATGTCACGATTGGCTAATAATGATTAGTATTGAGGCAGTGATTAAGTAATAATGGTGTCAGGATGAGATTGAAAAGTATAATGTGCATAGGTTCTGTAATCTATGGTCTCCAGTGAATTGATTTGCTTATTCGTAGCTTGACTGTGATTTATTGGTATACGTAATTAAATATTAGGCGTATTATATTATATAAATTTCATCAGACTTATGATATTAGAGAAATTGGAACTTAATCCTAGGCTTGAAACTTGGAAAATATGATAATTGAAATGTTAAGTGACATCAAGATTTAGGAACTTGATTATAAACTTGGGTGAATTTTTGGGTCAAAGCTAAACACATAGTAATATGAGTGTTGTTAGTTTTGAAATCTTATTGTGTGTCATTTATTTGAATAGATTGCTTTGAGTTGGAAGTTCAACGAAAGGGGAAGACTCAAGTTTCAGAGTGAATTCTTGATTGATTGAGGCAAGTGGATTTCTAAACCCTTGTTAAGTGTATGGAATTCATGTATTTCCTTGTAATATGTGTTTAGGGTAATGAGGCTTGGTGATGGGTTGACTTGTCCACATTGATTAATTCTAATGATGAAAAAGGGATAATAAAAGGCAATGTGATCAATTGTTTGTGTGATGTGTTGAGAATTGTTTGAAAGGCTTGTTGAATCATTGTTGATGTTGTATCCTGATTGTCTTGTTGTGAATTGTGCAATGTTATGAAAATGGTCATCTCCTCATTATTTGTGTGAACATGTCATTTGTATTGTTCTGAGACATGGTTGTGACAAGTGTTATGTGCATTGAGAAAGAATAAGAAAATAAAGAGGATGTACCATTTCGAGGGACGTATCGCGCGCCGCGATGGATACTATATTTCGAGGGACGTGTCGCGCGCCGCGACGGATACTATATTTCGAGGGACGTATCGCGCGCCGCGATGGTTACTATTATCGAGGGTCGTATCGCGCGCCGCGATGGATGCATGGACATATATGTCCCCCATGGGTCCCGGACTGAGAGACAACGGGTGTGTATCATTAGGTCAGACATGCATCACTATACTTGACATTGCATTTCATTGCATTGCACTTCTTTATTATTGGTGAACTTGATCTTGTGTGTTGCTGATCTTGTGAGTGCCTTTCTATGGAACTTGTGACTGATGAATATTGAGCTTGTTGTTGAAGATATACAATTGTTAGAGTGTTGTTGTTGAGGATATGAAACTATTGTTGTTGTTGAGGATATGAAATTGTTAGAGTGTTGTG
>JAJOOR010011125.1:0-30142 GCA_036250505.1 Solanum acaule
CCCCCCCCCCCCCCCCCCTTCTGTATATATATATATATTGATATTAAAATGACCAAATAGCCTTTAATGTAATTTCAATTCCACGAAGAACATATGTCGATCATGATACGTATGCTTGTGTGAATACATATATAGAAATGGATTTGTGTGAATTTTTGCATAATTTCTTTCCCTTTTCTTTTTATCTTTTCATAATTTTTACTGATTTCATATATATATATATATATATATAATGAAGATTACTAAGTCACGCTCTACATATACATCACACATTTTCCCCTTAGCAATGTTAATGCCATGTAAGTTCGATCAATGATAGGAAGTCTTTAAAACATTATATACTATTGAGTTTAAGTATTTTGTTAGCAAAATTTTGAGTAGAAGGATTCAATTGATAATCTAAGGGCCGTTTGATTATGCGATATGAAATAATAATATGAAATTATGAGACAAAGTTGAAATTTTGTATTTGGACATGCAATTTTAACTTTTTATGTTATATGTTTTCTCATAAACATAAAAACCTCATAAATTGTAAAACTATTAAAATTGTCTCAATTCTTTATACAATCTTACCAAATAAGCAATATAAAATCACATAATACACTATCACAAAGCTATTCTAAAAAAATACAACATGTATAGATCAAACTTTAATTCATTATAATTTTTTAAAAAAAGTTGTAGTGTACTAGTATTTAGCATAATTCTCTCACATAGTACGAACAATCTTCTCACATTGAACTTACATATCTCGATCATATGACCGAGATGACGAACTAACATTGTTACATTGAGTCATTTATTGGTCAATTTGGTTGGTAAATAAATTTGATCAATAATAATGAATTTGATGAATATAAATGGTAAAGTATGAATTGATTTGAAGTAATAATAAATTGTATATTGGTGAGAATAATCGTTACATAAGATATAAATGGTTTAAAAAATAATGATATGAATTATAGATTTTATTTACATATGAAATAAATGGTTAGTAGATATAAATGAAGGGTTGTTTTTACAAAATATAAACTTGTGGGTCATTTTTTGTATTTGAAAATTTTCAAATTCTGATTTAAAATTTCCAAACCATGCTTTTTGGAGAATTTGAGATTTCATCTCATGATTTAAAATCATGAGATGAAGTTGAAGTTTTGTTTGGACATGCGATTTGAACCTTTTATGTTGTATGTTTTCTCATAAACATAAATGTCACAACCGAGACCGTCGTGATTGGCACCCACACTACCCTCCGATGGGAGAACCATTAATATTAATCAGCTAACCCAAAAGATAGACATTTAAAGATACGGAAGCAGGCTTAAATGTAGAAATCAAATAGAGTTCCCATAAACTCCAAAGGTTTAAATAAAACGAACCAAACTAATGCGGAAGAACAACCCTTAGAACCTGAAAGTCAATGTATCAAAACTCTATAGTTCAACAATTCTAAGCAAAGGGAGCGCAGCCCCGAAACTAAGCAAACGAATATCTAACTAGAAAGTCTGAGTCCGAAAAAAGTCGACTAAAACATAGAGGACCCATGGCAGCCTGAAAGAACTAGCTCATCCTTGAATCCAATCTTGCTCACTGATCTCCTAAACGAGGTCTGTCAGTAGCAACCTGAAGATGCCTTAGCTTGTACTCAACAAAGAAAGAGCCAGTGCAGTATCAGTACACAACCACAGTGTACTGGTAGGATCAAACGGCTATCCCCGTAAGCACAACATATATCAGAATTACAACAAGGTAAACACATACATGCATAGAATATATATATACACATCGATTATCATTTCATGAGCAATGCACAATTCCACATTCTCAATAACAAGTAGATATAACAAGTCAATGGTTCTCTTATGGAACCCAATTCAATGGTCCTCTCACGAAATCCATACTGATAGAATATGTGCGTCCACTATCAGTCAACGGACCAGGTCCCTTGACACAGCAAGAATAGTGCAGAAGAGTAAATGATAAGGAGAACACAACACAAGCAGTTTACGTGGAAACCTCCTTGCTCAAGGGAGTAAAACCATGACTTGTCACACAGGATTTTCAACTGTTTCCACTAATCTCTTCAAGCAAAAGTGAAATCCAGTTACAACCAAAGTGAGAAGAAGTTATTAATCTCACAACTAAGTAATACCTCTATTACTTAACGAGTCTAAGTAGATACAACACTGCCCACTAAGCTATCACCCCTAGATAACTTAGACTTTGCTAAGCGGATACCACACCGCCCATTAAATCAGCTAGCTCCTAGATGACTTAGAATTTGACTAAGCAGCAAACAATGCTACCCACTAAATCAGTTTGCCTTAATTGATTTAGACTTTTACAATCGAACAAATATCTGAATCCTTTATAGACTAGGAACATATTTACAATATTAGCACGAAAGTACAACTCCTAAGACACACTTTGATGCTTGCAGCTTGATCAGGCCTTTGTTGTGCTTGCCGAAGAATACTTCACCAAGATGGTCTTTGCTTGTATACTTGAGAAGTTTCAAGATGCAAAGACTGACAAAACTCAAACTCAACAAAGGCTCTTTAACACTCTATTAGGTCCCTTTGTTGAGCATGAGTATTGTTCTTCCTTGAAGATGGCTTTCTTTTCAAGCTTATGAATTTTCAGAGAAAACCCAAATTTTGTTTGCCAAAATCTTGAGTTTGTGTATTTTGGAATGAAATGATATAAATCAACACAAACTCGTTGAAACAATCATATTGGCTGAGAGCCTGCTGGTGTGCAAAGTTGTGCACCTACCAACAGCTTTTTCTGACGGACTGTCTTTTCATATCGCAGTCTTGCAGGGACCAGGTCCCTTGCAAACTTCTTTGTGAGTTCATGAAAAGGCTTGCTAGCTTTTTCTCTTCTTGAATGAATAATGTTGTTTGTTTATTGTTGTATATCAGTTACCAACATGGGTTTTAACCACTTAAACAAACAACTTCATCCGCCCTTCTTATTGGTGAAGTACGCTGCACATCTCACCAACCAACCTGGCAAGACATCTGTAAAGATAGCTTTATAGTTGTGCATCACTTTGAGTTTAGACGGAGGTACTCTTCCAAGAACCAGGTCCCTGCATTTGTGAGGATCATCAAAACACCTAGAATATAACATTTTCCCCTTTTTTGATGAAGACACACAAATAATCCTTATGCTGAGTTTATTCATTCATTACCTCTTTCATCAGTCTCAATACCAGAGGACCCTTTCTTAGATCTAGTCCCTTGTTAGACTCTGCATTTGTAAGGATCATCAAAACAGCTAGAATATAACATTTTCTCCCATTTTGATGATGACACACAAATATTCCTCACACTGATTTTATTTATTCATTTACCCTGTCGTCAGTCCTAATAACAAGGATCTGGTCCCTTGTTAGATCCCTAAGTCTTCTTCCCCCTTTTAACATGCCTCTTCAAATAACTGGATTAATCCCCTTTTTGCATCATCTCTGAAATTTGTCAAATCATCAAAAACTTCACATCAACATCAAAATAGCATTTTCCCCCTTTTTGATGATGACAAACTTTTTCAATTTCTTCCCCTTATCGGCATGATCATGTCCTCTTTAAATAGCATTTGATTCCCCCTATCGGCATGACCATATCATTATTGATCTCATACTAACTTCTCCCTTTTTGATGATGACACACAAATATTCCTCACACTGAGTTTATTTATTCATTTACTCTGTCGTCAGTCCTAATAACAAGGATCTGGTCCCTTGTTAGATCCCTAAGTCTTCTTCCCCCTTTTAACATGCCTCGTCAGATAACTGGATTGGTCCCCTTTTTGCATCATCTTCAAAGTTTGTCAAATCATCAAAACTTCACATCAACATCAAAATAGCATTTTCCCCCTTTTTGATGATGACAAACTTTTTCAATTTCTTCCAAACTCATCAAAAATCATATGAACATCTTTTTCAATGCACACATTTTTTGTACACTGGATAAGCCTTGCTGGAGGAAGAGCATTCCACAAACACTCTTTTATCATTATTGGATCAAACTTCCCAATATCATCCTTTTGGTCACAAGACATGTAGTATTCACCACTTCAGTCCGAAAGTTCTTTGGAAGATTAAAATACTGCTTATTCCACTTGAAGGATAGTCTGACTTGTTTCTCTTTAACAGATGCATCACAAACTTTGTCATCTGCAAATTTTATTTTTGGCAGATCGTGGACCAGGTCCATCGACACAAGTTTGTTTAGAGAGAAGAGCTCACATGATTGAGTCTCATGTATCATATATCAATATTCTCACCTTGAGCATCAAGGGAAGTGAGAATGTTACAAGCAGTGTTGAGATCAACAATACATATTCTTGCATCTCCTTTTTTGTCTACATTATCATCCGAGAGATCAAGTTGTGACCACACATTTGTCTGATAGGAACTTGACTTCATTTCCTTTACCACAGACTTTCAAGTCCCGCCTTTACAAAAACAAGTATCATTTCTTACCCCTACCAAAAGAGACACCTCTACCTTGAAGTGCCTTGAGAGAGAGAGGAAGTTTTCAGTTTATCATTCATGTGCTTTGATCATCTGCCATTCATGAACCAACATTGACTGATGTTACTTCCTCTCACCTGCATACCATATCACTTGATATCCTTGGGAACCCATTTCAGTCTGAGTCCCCAGTAAACAGATAAAGGCATGATAAGTGAACTTTTTGACCAATGAGGTAGAACAATCTTTCTCATTTTGCGAGTTCTGGCAGTGGGAGTAGGTCCTCTTTTCTATGCAGCTTTCTGTCTGGTGTAGAAAGAAATGTTTTCTTGAGAAGCTTTCCAAGGTGGGCAATCCTTTTTCAGATGACCATTGCGACCTTAGTGAAGACATAATAGGTTATCTGACACAGACACATATTTACTATGGGGATTATAGGGAGGATTAATATTCAAGCTACCTAGCCCCTTCCTGTTGTAGTTACTTTAACTGGTGATGTTGGAAAGCATCTTGGTGGAGCTGGTCCATTTTAGAGAATTTTTCAACTCTTCTCTAAGACGGACCAGGTCCCTCTCCATCTGATTATTTCTTTCCAAAGCTAGAGCAAGTCTGGTCTCAACAGTGTTTAGACTGGCTTCTAGCTCTATTTGCAAACTAGTAGCCTTCTCTTTCTTTTGCCAGATTTCTCATTCATTATGCTCAACTGTTCCTTGAGTTCTAGATTTTCAGTTTCTAAAACTATCAATTGTTCCTGGATAACAGACATGTTGACAGTCAAGACTATCTTCTCTTCATTAAACTCATCTAGACTGTTGTTCATAGAGTCCTTTTCAGCAGTTAACTCTATAACAGAGTCGATCAGAACATCAGCTAGATTTCCCAACCTTCTAACAGAATAAGTATTCAAGTTTTGTTTAAGGTCAATGAGAGTTACCTTTTCTTCATCTTCATCGTCATTCGATTTTGCCATGAGGCAAACAAGCCATCGAACACATTATCATCATCTTTGGCAGCTAGCATAGATGCATCATCTGGACATTCTAATTCTCTTGACTCACTTGAAGAATCTCCCTAGGAAGCAAGAGCTTTCTTAACCACATAGTCAACTGCTGCCTTTCTTGCATTCTTCTCTGGTACCAGGTCCCTTCTTTTATCTCTATCACCTCCAAATCTTTATTACTCTTTGGCTTCAGCTTTGAACATTGGGCAGTCTCTCATGAAGTGTCCCGCCTTTCCACACTTGTGACATAAGTCACTTGCATTTGCAGCACGAGGAGGGTTTTCTCCTTTTCGAAAACCTTCATGCTTTCTCACAATTTCATGGAATCTCTTGGTGAGATAGGCCATGTATTCCTCTTCACTAGAGATTTCACCTGTAGAGATCTTGAGAGCTAGAGACTTATTCTTCTTTACCTCTTTCTTGGAAGCATCTCGATTTCTATTCATTTCATGAGTCTGAAGGTTACCAATTAGAGCATCCATCGTCAGAACTTCCAGGTCCTTTGCTTTAGTAATGGCATCTATCTTGGTTGCCCATGACTTGGAAGAATTTGAAGAATCTTCCTTACCTGCTTACTGGGATGGATAGGTTCTCCCAAGCATCGTAGCTCGTTGGTTATGAAGGGAAATCTTCTATGCATGTCATGAATGTTTTCCTCCTCCTTCATTGTGAAGTTCTCATATTGGGTAGTCAATATGTCCACATTTGATTCCTTCACCTGTTTCGTGCCCTCATGGGCCATCTTGAGACAATCCCAAATTTCTTTTGCAGACTCACATACCGAAATGCGATTGTACTCTTCAACACCTATACCTCACACCAACAGCTTCTTTGCTTTGTAGCTTTTCTCGATCCTCTTTCTATTCTCCTCGTTGTACTGTTGACGAGTCTTGGGAATGACTATGGTAATTTCTCCATCCTTCACTTTAGTAGTTGGGATGAAGGGTCCATCAAGCACGATATCCCACAACTCGTTGTCCTCAGCCATTAGGAAGTCATGCATCCTTGTCTTCCACCAACTATAGAACTGACCATTGAAACGAGGTGGTCTTGTTGACGATTGTCCTTCTTCCAGATTTAGTGGAGCAGCCATATTTCTAAAGGAATCTTTCTCTTGGTGTTAACCAGCTAGAGAGCACCCGCTCTGATACTAATTGATAGAATATGTGCGTCCACTATCAATCAACAGACCAAGTCCCTTTACACAGCAAGAACAGTGCAGAAGAGTAAATGATAAGGAGAACACAACACATGCAGTTTACGTGGAAACCTCCTTGCTCAAGGGAGTAAAACCATGACTTGTCACACAGGATTTTCAACTGTTTCCACTAATCTCTTCAAGCAAAAGTGAAATCCAGTTACAACCAAAGTGAGAAGAAGTTATTAATCTCACAACTAAGTAATACCTCTATTACTTAACGAGCCTAAGCAGATACAACACTGCCCACTAAGTTATCACCCCTAGATAACTTAGACTTTGCTAAGCGGATACCACACCGCCCACTAAATCAGCTAGCTCCTAGATGACTTAGAATTTGACTAAGCAGCAAACAATGCTGCCCACTAAATCAGTTTGCCTTAACTGATTTAGACTTTCACAATCGAACAAATATCTTAATCTTTTATAGACTAGGAACAGATTTTTGCTTGTATACTTGAGAAGTTTCAAGATGCAAAGACTGACAAAACTCAAACTCAACAAAGGCTCTTCAGCACTCTATCAGGTCCCTTTGTTGAGCATGAGTATTGTTCTTCCTTGAAGATGTCTTTCTTTTCAAGCTTATGAATTTTCAGAGAAAATCCAAGTTTTGTTTGCCAAAATCTTGAGTTTGTGTATTTTGGAATGAAATGATATAAATCAACACAAACTCGTTGAGACAATCATATTGGCTGAGAGCCTCCTGGTGTGCACAGTTGTGCACCTACCAACAGTTTTTTCTGACGGACTATCTTTTCATATTGCAGTCTTGCAGGGACCAGGTCCCTTGCAAACTTCATTGTGAGTTCTTGAAAAGGCTTGCTAGCTTTCTCTCTTCTTGAATGAATAATGTTGTTTGTTTATTGTTGTATATATCAGTTACCAACATGGGTTTTAACCACTTAAACAAACAACTTCATCCGCCCTTCCTATTGGTGAAGTACGCTGCACATCTCACCAACCAACCTGACAAGACATATGTAAAGATAGCTTTACAGTTGTGCACCACTTTGAGTTTGGATGGAGGTACTCTTCTAAGGACCAGGTCCCTGCATTTGTGAAGATCATCAAAACACCTAGAATATAACACATACCCAAACTGTTAGTGTGCCGGAACGTGACACCCGATCCCATATATGCTCTGAAACGTGGCACCCGATCCAAGTTAGTGTGTCGGAACGTGACACCTGATCCAATATGTATGTCAGTAAGTGACATCCGATCCTAGTTAGTATATCGGAACGTGACACCCGATCCATTCAACAAGCCACAATCACAATCACAATGTGCATTCTCATAATCATACAATCAAGTGTTTTTCATGGCATACAATCATTCGTTCATACTCAATTACATTAGGTGTGACCAATAAGACTTCATTCACATACGTATATGCATTACAATGAAGCAATTACCATTATACATCACGCAAAACATGAAATCAAACCATCGCCTACCTCGAAACTAAGCTTGAATCCCCTAAGGCACTTGAATCTTCCCTTTTCGAAGTCTCTCTGATTGTTCTAGGTTTACAAACAATCAATATATGCAAGGATCAACAATAAAAAAGGCCTAACTATCCGGATTATAACAAATCCAATAACCAAATACCGAACACATGATCCTAAGGTGTAGCTAGGTTTTTTTCCCACCATCCGATTCAGTCCAAAAACCATCCCCCAATAATAAATAACCAAGAATCTAAGTTCTACGGATCGAAAAATCGATTAGAGGAGTAAAATCCTTACCTTTAGCACCAAATTTCATGGAAAGCTATCAAGAAATCGCCTGGGGTCGTCTCTTAGCTCTCAAGAACGAAACTTGAAGAAAAATAACGTTTTTGGGGTTTAATTCCGACTAAAGCTGCGACTGGCCCGCTACAGCGGACCCCGTCCCGCCACAGCGGCCCTACCCTGGCGAAATAAATCCCGCCCTAGCGGCTTGCACGGAAAAAGAGAGTCAAAATTAGAGTTTCAAACCCCCTTTTCACAACACACCTCCAACTCATGACATTCAAAAACTATCCTTTCACGCTAAGTTCAGTTTCGGGAGTTCCACTCGCCCGAATTCGATTTTGTAAAGTCGTACGGGTTCCTTAATGTCTTAGCTATCTACTCGTGTAATCAAATCCATTATTAAATCTCTAATTCATACTATATTTCCCTATACCTTGTATGACTCAGATTTTGTCCAAATCTGAACTAGGCTAGAAAATCCCAAGGTACTACAAAAGGTTTTTCCGACCCCAATTCTTTCCCCATTGACTTTTTCATAACGACGGAAACAGGTCATTATAATAAAAACCCCATACGTTGTAAAACTATTAAAAATGTCTCATATTAATGCAATCTTACCAAATAAGCACGAGTTTATAAATCGCATAATGCACTATCACAAAGTTATTCTTAAAAAGTATTTTAGTGATCAAACTTTAATTCAATAAAAACATAAGTTGTGGTGTACTAGTCTTTAATATTATCCTCCTACATAGTACGGACAATCTTCTCGCGTTGAACTCGTATTTATCGTTCATATGACCGAGAAGATGAATCAACTTTGTTACTTTGAGCCATTTGTTGGTCAATTTGATTTGTATACATTTGATCAATAATAATGAATTTGATGAATATAAATGGTAAAGTATGAATTGATTTGAATTAATAATAAATTGTATGTTGGTGAGAATAATCGTTATATGAGATATAAATGGTTTAAAAAGTAATGATATGAATTATAGATTTTATTTACATATGAAATAAATGGTTAGTAGATATAAATGAAGGGTTTTTTTTACAAAATATAAACCCGTGGGCCATTTTTTGTATTTGAAAACTTTAAAATTATGATTTAAAATTTCCAAATCATGCTTTTTGGAGAATTTGGGATTTCATCTGATGATATGACATCATGAGATGAAGTTGAAGTTTTGTTTGGACATGTGATTTGAACTTTTTATGTTGTATATTTTCTCATAAACATAAAAGCTCCATAAGTTGAACTATTAAAATTGTCTCAATTCTTTATACAACTACCAAATAAGCACAAGTTTATAAAATCACATAATACACTATCACAAAGTTATTCTTAAAAGAATACATTATTTATTGATCAAACTTTAATTCAATAAAAAAATAAATTAAACATAAGTTGTGGTGTACTAGTTTTTAATATTATCCTACCACATAGTACGTACAATCTTCTCACATTGAACTTGCATTTCTCATTCATATGACGGAGAAGACGAACCAACATTATATTGTTACTTTGAGTCATTTGTTGATCAATTTGATTGGTAAATCTATTTGAATAATAATAAATTAATGTTAGTGAGGATAATCGTTATATGAATTATGAGATATAAATAGTTTAAAAAGTAATTAATATGAATTATAAATTTTATTTACATAAAATAAATGGTTAATAGATATATACGTGGGCTGTTTTTACAAAATATAAACTTGTGGGTCAATTTTTGAATTTGAAATTTTCAAATCATGATTTTTGGATAATTTGAGATTTCATCTCATGCTTTCAAATCATAAGAAGAAATCAGCATGAAATCGCATGTCCAAACGCTGATTTCATCCAATAACTTCATAATGTGACTTCATATCGCATGTACAATCGCCTACTAAGTCACGTACCAACATCTCCCAATCATTCCGCTAAATGTCTTTAAAACTTTAACTAGAGCTTAATTTTTTTAATTCAAATTCAACCATGAAGTCTACTTTCCGGTTATATATATCTATATATTTTTAATTTTTAAAAAAAAAACAGTAAATTTATTTTTCTCCTCTCAACCACTTGTTTATTTTCTTCATTGTACTATGAATTAATTGATTTTTCATACAGAAGGAACAATAACTTTAAGAAATTGTCTCCTTTTTCACCATCAATCATTAGAAAAATTGTACCAACAAACTCTAAACATAAAGCATAGTACTTTTGTAATTGCAAAAAAACTTATCAAGTACTGAACATTCTTTTCTTTTTGGTAATAAAACTATAATTATCTTACTAGCTAAACATTTATGTAACAAAAAACGAATCATTTGTATGATAGGGGCAGGATTGGAATATAATGGATGGTTTCAATCGAGCTTAATAACTTTAGTTCACATTTTATATTTATTTTTAAAATACATTAAATATAATTAAAACTCAATACCCTATAAAAACTAAATTCGTAAACTCACAAATATCAAACTCAAGACTTCACCCTTAAATCACATGCTGAAAAGGTATAGTACAACAACAGTAATAAATATATTGATCCATTGTAATCTTACAAGTAATAATATATAATAATAATAATAATAATATATATATATATATACTTTGTAAAAATAAAGAAGTTGTTTTCGATAGACCCTCTCGACTCAAGTATCAAAAAATAAGTACCTAAAGTGAATACACTTGCAAAGAATCATGTTGAAAATCAGCGGCAAATTTGAGATTTGAAAAATCATGGGGGCACCTTTATCTTAGTGTAGGCGCTAGCAAAACTTCAAATGATGATTGAGGAATAATATCGTGTCCGATTAATCATAGTGATGTGAGCAGTAGTGAAAATATAAATATATAGGCCAAATGGAGCTACAACACTTAGGGGTCGTTTGGTACAAAAATTAATAGCGCAGGAATTAGTAATGCAGGGTTTATTTTTATCAAGTGTTTGGTTCATTGTTTCCCACCTCATCTTATGTTTGGATTAAAACTCTATAAAAAGTTTCTTTCCAATTATACCCTTGAATTATTATGTAATTGGGTCAAGGTAGATAATTGTCGGACAATATTATTTTTCTATGGCCTTTCTAACTACCTATGAGAAGAACAATTTTGTTGTCATGTTTGCTATTTTTTCACTTGAATTATTTGAGGATAAATAATTGTCATCTTAATAAATTGATCACTCACAAAACGTCATTTTTAAATTTTAAAAAAATAAACCATCTACTTTTATAATTAAAAAGACGGTCAACAATGGTAAAATTGAATAAACCATCTACATTTACAAATAAAAATTGCAAGTTGTAATTTTAATATGTATGTGATTTTTTAAATTGTTCAAAATACAAATAATTAGAAAACCACACAAATATATATATATATATATATATATATAAAAAAAAAAAAAATTAAGATCACAAATTTCATATACAAATAAATAACTCACATTTCAAATTTGTATTGATTTTTATTGGATTTATTTAGTAACAAACAACTCTCTCTAAATAATTTGTAAGCTTATTTATTAAAATAAATTTACTAGTACAAATATAAATCATAAAATCAAGAAAATAAACAAAATAATTAAAATGATTTGAGAGATATTTTTGTTTTTACATAGACTCATCCCATGATATTATATCCTATGTATTACTAATACCTCCAAATGGAAGGTATTAGTAATACATCCTATAATACCATGTAGGAGGTATAACTAATCCATGGATTAGTTATACATAGGCTCAAATTCCTACCAATTATACATAGGCTCAAATTCCTACCAAACATAGTACTAAATAATACCTTACATAATACATGGACTATTTTTTCTAATGCGGCCTACCAAACGACCCCTTAGAGTTTACCTTAGTAGAAAAACAATACATTAACAATATTGATAAGAAAACTAGACAACACTCAACCAACTACCCCCATTCTATTATAATTCTCAGCCTCCATTTTTCTTATCTAAAATAATATCCTTTATAAGTTAAAAAGTATTATGCCCTATTTAATCACCTTTCTCCAAGAAAAAATTTAGCCTAGCTACTTATGCCTTTCCCTATAACCGCTATGCTCAAAAAGCATATTGAAAAATTAAATAAAATATATATAAAAGTGATCCTAGATCTATTTAAATTTGTAGTTGACTAACTTTTTGAGAACTAAAGTCGTGATAGTAGGAGAATTTTTTTTGGACAAATAACACAAATTTCACTAGTTTAGGGGCTAATTACACTTGTCTTTTCATAAGTTTTTGATATTACAATTCCTATCATATTTTGATCTCAAATATATATATCTGACACGTTCAGATACATGCATCTCAGATACATGCTAAACATATACATCTAATTATATTTATCTAAATATGGAATGTAACTGAAACACATCAATATAGGAGCAATTCACGCATTCTTCCCTGAATTTCTTCTTTAAAAAAGTTCAAAATTTTCAAATTTCTTGCAACTTTTTTCAAGCATCAAAAAGTTTTCCCCATAGATACATATAATCTTAACTAAGATACACATATACTTTATCAGATACATGAACTCTTAGCTTGATACATATATAAATTTTATCAAATACATATTTTAACTACCGTCTCTCCTCTTCCCCCCTTCGTCTCTCTCTCCTCTCCAGTCAGAGGGTGTCATGCATCTTGTTGCTTGAGCTATTCTGCGTCCATGGCTAAGAATTTATGGGAGGAAAGGAAAAAATGCGTGGAAGGGAAAGGATTAGGAGAGAGAGTGAATTGATCTGGAGTGAAGGAGTAAATTAGGGAGATAATTAAGTGGATAAGTCTCTATTTTAGACTATTGTTAAGGAATAATATATTCAATGTATCTGACTCCAAATCTATTATATAATTAATAAATAGTGAAATAATAAATAATTGATTAGACTATTGTTAAGGAATAATATATTCAATGTATCAGACTCCAAATCTATTATATAATTAATAAATAGTGAAATAATAAATAATTGATTGAAACCATAAATTGGATAGAGATAAGTATTTTGAAAACACCTCTAAATTTGACATGAATTATTATTTTAGTCTACCAACTATTTAGAGCCTTAAAAACACCCTACTTGATTAAGTGAAATAAAAAACATTCCTCTTATGCCACGTGTCATCCACTCATGTGCAAAAGTAGTACATATAGTAAAAAAATATTTATGATATGATATGAATGTATGTTTAATTAGGTAGGTTTCCATATTTCTATTCCAATTTCATCAATATTTATGTTTGAAAATTTATTTATATAACTAGGAAAACAGGCACATAAATGTTGTATTATAGATTTTAGTGGTTTAAACTTGACCTAAAGGTTAGTATGAATTCTTGATTTTTAAGTTTTGCCCTGAATACTAGTTCTATAGTTGTCTATCTCATAAATAGTTCAAAATCAATGGCCAAATATGAAGAAAAAAAGCCCCTACAATAAAAAAAAAGAAAGGAAATAACCGAAAAACGAAAATATATTTTCTAAGTAGGCGTTTGAATATAAATTTAATTGAAATTTGAAAGAAAAAAAAAAGAAATTTTGAAATATTAGTTGAAAAATGTTATTTGAAAGTTAAAATAATGTTTGGACATATATTTCACTTTTTAAAAAAGTTTTGTGAAAAAAAAATACTTCACTTGGAAGGCTGATCTAGTCTTCAAAAACTCATCTTCAAACACTAACCAAAAAAATAATAATCAATCCAATGTATAATTAAATAATATTTTAAAACATATCTTACATATTAATTAAATACAATTTTTTTAATTAAAAAAAAACCACATGTCACATACACTTACTATATACAGGCAATTTTCCATCATAGAAAAAAAAAATAGTAATAATAAAGAAAGTTATTTAATTCTGCATGCACCAATTCACCTACGTTGTATATTTGATATAAAGAGTGATTTATAAAGTTGTACTCATTTCGACATTAAAAAAAAGTAAATGGAAGAAATGCACACGTATGTATATTATGTGGTGTGTACTTGTTAGAAAATAAATATGAGGACCAACCTTCTTGGTATTTGAATTAGTTTAATTTTTGTGCATTTATAATCAATAAATATTTTAAAATTTAAAGATGTATTAATTGTTTTTTCTAAATCACTCATCTCTCTTAAGGGTTTACCCCTCAATTTTTTTTTAAATCAAACTCCTCCTTCAACTTTGAACAATAATCAGACTCCCCCTTTTATCTTATACATTATCGACTTTACCCTTGCTATATCACATATATGTAATACCTTTTTATATTATAACATGATTTGTTTTTTTCAATATAAGTATTATAATTTTTCCTTTAAGTTCATTAACATTATAAGTAAAATGCTCCCTCCGTTCATTTTTACTTGTCACGGTTTGACTTGACACACCCATTAAGAAAATAATTAATAATATATGTATTTTATCAAACTACTCCTTATTAAATGATGTCTTGGAAAATGATTGAAAAAATAAGTGTTTAATGCTGAGGGTAAAACGTGAAAAAAAATTATTGTCTTTTCTTGATATGTCAAAAGTGAGAAATAAAAATGAAAATCTATTTTAGGAATAAGTGACAAGTAAAAGTGAACGGATGGAGTAATATTTTTATGAATTTGTCACAAATTTAATATTATTTTTTATGATAGTTATTTCAATATAATATGCATTAAAGGTGTGTATATGTATGTATGTATATATTTTTGTCTTTCTCTACTCTCTCACTCTCAATGCGTTTCATATATATTACTTGACCCTTCTTAATATAACACCTCTTAAAAAATATTAATTAAAGGTGTATTTTACTAAGTTGACATTTTAATAATATGCATTAATGTGTATTTGATTGGCAATGAATGAGTGTTTTTGAATTATCTTCAATTTGAGAAGTAGTAAAAAAGGATAATTAATTGCATCTAATGAGTTATTAAGTCCTAAATAATTTCATTATTAATGTGTTATATTAAAATTGTTTCAAGTATTCTGCAGTTCTAAATAGTAGATAAACAATTATTATTAAGAATAAAATGAGAAAAAATAATTATTTTTATCTTGAACTTCTAAATGACAAACAATAAAATAAAAATTGAACAACTCATTTTAGAAATCACAATAAATCATTTGAGACGGAGGGAGTAACAAGTTTTTATAGCGGATTTACTCCCCAATTTACGTGGCAAGTGAAATTATAATCTCTCCAATAAAATTAAATATGTTTCATTTTTTACTTGTTATTATTTGAATTGACACACCCATTAAAAAAACAATTATTGATATAAGTATTTTACCACATTATCCTTACTAATTAATATTTAGTATCGATTCTTGAAAAAATGATATGGAGAATAACATTTTATATTAGGGATAAAACATGGGGAAAAAATTGTTTTTTCTTGATATGTCAAAAGTGACAAGTAAAAATAAAAATTTATTTTAGAAATAAGTGACAAGTAAAAATGAACAGGAGGAATATTATTTATTGATCTGATATAACTTAAATTTTATTTAAATTTAACACCACCAAGAAAATTTAGCAAGTTATGATTTTTAACGGTATGTAACTACCCTAATTATCACAATAATAAAAGCAATATATTTAATATAAATGTGTCCACTGGCTAGAATTTACTACATAAACAGTTAATAAAATAAATGTTGAAGTAAATACGCAATTAATGATTAGACATGCAAACAAAATTGCCTGTCGAAATATACATTAAAGTTTCTTCTTTAACCGACAAGGTGCTCGACTTGATTTAGTCGATGATCTTTCGAATAAAAATTTTAAATTCAAAATTTTCTATATGCTTTTTCAATCTAATTTAATTCATTATATGGGGCTAATCATGGGTAGGATTGATTCAACAAGACTGCTAGTCTAAAGCCAAACTTAAAAATATCCTAATTTTTTTTTCAAAAACAAAAGATTTATCATACCTATATATTTAGGTAAAAATAACTAAAATAAAAAATGTAATATAAATTTAGAATAACAAAAAATATGGCTTGAGAATTCAATAAGTTGATATAATGACATCGAAATAATGTCTCACTGCTTTAATATAATACTAATTGTTAGTTTCAATGGTTGAAATTTTAAAGAAGACACCAAAAAATAAATTTTAATTTTTTTATAAGCAGAAATATTTTTTTTTGCACGCAGAATACAAAAGATTTGACCGTTTAAGAGATTTTAAAATAATCAGTAATAATAAGAAAATAACAATACCGATAAACATAGGAATAATAATAAATACTAAAGTAGAAAAAAAATACTACAATTACTTAAAAACTATTTCAATCTTCAATTATTATAACAATCACCATATTTTAAAAATAAAAAGTTGCTATTTTATAAATATCTGATAAGATTTGCGAGGTATCACACTAAAACGGTACATTGTGCATGTCCGAAGAATAACGATTATAAGTTTGCATTGTCAAAAATGTAAAATAAAATATGGCCTTTTTAAAAGGCATCCAAGAATTAAATGAGGGAATTAAATAGTTATAAATCCACTTTAACAAGAAAGTATTTAAAAGGAAAGACATGTTGGTACAATATATAACGCGTTTATATAGCTAAATTATTAATGTATGATTATTTATCAGTATGACTTTTTGCAGGCATTCAAATAATTATTGATAGGTTTGGAGTTAGTTGCATAGATAATTTGGGCAGCTTATTACAGTAAAAACATTGAAGGCCCTCTAACTCTAGTTATATCATATATGATTGATTGATTGGTCACACTCCACCAGCAAAAAATATATCTACATTTGTATTTTTTTCCCCACAAAATCAATAAAGTCAACCTCAGAAGGTAAAAATTAAAGTGAAAATACATATCACTTAATTGATAAATATGTGTAATATAATTATCAGTATTTTCAAAAGTTCTTTCGGGGTGAGTCTCAAGATGAGGCGTATCAAAAAAAATTAGGGCATAAATGAAAAAAATAGATCCATAGGGTGTAAGCCTTAGATTTGGACATAAATCTTGAGCGAAAAAGTGTACGTGCACATTACAAATAGCAATAAAAAAAGAAATATAGTGACAAACAATGATAGTTATATTTTAAAATGTAAATATCATGAAAATCTAATGAAATAGATATAATCCTCTTATTCTTCTCCTCAGGATCGCCAAAACTCAAGAGTTTTGTTTTGTTCTTGAATCGATGAAATACTTGTTGGAACTTCACCATGAATGTGGAGTCAAGCTTTGATCACAATCGCGGAATGAGAGTTTGCGGCTCAACATTTGAAGACAGAGACTTTTTTGAATGCGTAGAAGACTTGCGGATCACCACTGAAAAGTAGGGCATCCCTATGTATTTCCTCTTCTTTTCTAGTCTTATGAAGACCCATAGGGTTGGGGGTATTTTGATCTCCGAGTAATTTTAGATGATCCTGGGCTTGAAGAGCGTGAGTTGAACTCATCTTGTAAACTTAACAGATTGATCTAAATGTAATTTGGACTTTATTTAAGTCATATAATTTTGAAAAAACTGCATATTAAGGCAATATAAAATTATAACTCACAACTATAATATCCATTTAATAGCTATTTTTCAAATTGAAAGTGTATCTTCCAAATTAGTATATTATAGGCTTAATTATAGGCATTGTATTTATCAATTATCTATCTTTCCTCTTTTCTCTCTCCAAATTAGTGTATAACCCCAAATTAGCACATTCTTTTCTCTTTGATAGATAATTATTTATCTTCTTCTTTTCTTTCATGGACGATTCTTGTAGATCTTTTTCAAATTCAAACTTATTGACGCTGCACTTCCTCTAGCTTTATCTGATAAAGCGTCGTCATCATTGACTCGGGATGATTTACGAAACTTCATTGTTAGCCGAGAAATCTTTGAAGCTTAAGTTCAAATTACAGATTCATGAAATTGTTAATAAATTAATGAGTGATGTTTTGAAAGATTGGACATATCACGAGGAGTTCATATATATCTCGATTTTGAGTGTTTTTGTTTCACTATTATTGTATCAAATGTATTTGTTTGTATCTGATATTGATTACATATTTGTATTAGTATATCAAAGTGTTTATATTCCTTGTTCATTTTGTATCAATGTATTGTGTATCTTGAAACTTTTTATAAATTTGTATCAATGTATCCTTGTTTTACATTTGTATCATGTATTCGAGTGTATTCTTGTTCACTATTATATATTTGTATCAATGTATTTAATTATTTCTATAGTGTATTCATCACCAGAATGCATCTATAACAATATCGTACCAATGTATTCAAGTGAAAGAAAGTCTATAACAACAACAACAACAAAAAAGTTGTATCAATATCGTACAACTAATAGTTAGTGATACAACAAAATCAATGAAGAAGAAAAGATTTTTAGTGCAATTCCTTTGTTTATTATGGAAACAATATTGTGAGATTTCACAGTTCCATTGATTATGGAAGATTGTGATATTATTCTAATTTTTCCTTTTTAAAAAGATATTGTTGCACAATTAATGCATTGCATTAGATATTGTATTTATATTTAGAGTAACTGTCTAAAAATAACATATGTATACTAGTATACAACCACCAAACATGGAGAATACATTTAGATACAATCGAATAGACAATTAAAAATTAGTTACGAATAGTAATTATCTTAATTATAGCTACGGAAATTTTATTAACCTAAACTATACTCATTTCTGTAAGTTCCTCAATAATTTTAGGAGAAACCACCTAATTACATAGGCATTCTTACCATATTTACTATTTTTCGTATAGTTTGAAATAATTATATTTTAGCCCAATAGTTAATAATGTATCTCGCGCATCAGATTAATGTATCGGCGCTTATATTATTGTATACGTTTGAGGGATTTCTGTAATTATAAACTTTTAAGGGATAGATTGTAATTTTGCCTTAAAAGTATGTGATTTCTGTAATTTGCCCAAACTAAATTGGGTCATGGCCTGTCCAATTTGACTCGTTTAATCTCAGTAACATTAACATATTGTTATTTAACTTTTATAACCACAATTTGAAAGTCAATAATTTTCTTATAAAAAGTTACAAATGGATAGATAAATCCTAAAAGATATAAAATAGATAGTAATTCATACCTTCAATATATGAACATATATTACATTAACGGATTGAAATTGAAGATTAAATTAGACTCAATTGAAGATTCTCTTAAAATGAGTTAAGACTTGAATAAGTTGAGCTTGAATCCAATTCAAATTATCTTGAGCCGAACTTTTAAAATTCTAGACAAATTGGATGAGTTACCTATTTGCGTGCATTTTTAACACCCCTAGTTGCAATAAAAACATTGAAGACCCTCTCCCTCTAGTTATATCATATATAAAATGGTCATGCTCCACCCTATGGCGGAGCTAGGAGTTTAGAAGGGGGTTCAAAATTTAAAGAAGCAAATACACGAACTAATCGAAAGGGGTTCAATATCTACTATATATATATAAAAAAATAAATTAACCATGTATAAATAGTAATATTTTCCGGCAAAGAGGGTTCAGATGAACCCCTAAACGTATGCTGGCTCCGCCCCAGGCTCCACCCAGTAAAAAATTATGCACATTTGTATTTTTTTTCCCCAAATGAATAAAGTTAACCTGGGACTTTCCCTGGGGCAATTCCCAGGACAGGACATGAGTCTTAGAATTTGGACGTAAGTCTCAAAAGTAAGAGTATATTTAAAACAAAGGCTCAATTGCTTGGGTGGTTGCTATCTATTGTATTATATTATATTATATTATTAATCTTAATACAATATTTACTTTGACTGTTATTTTGAATTTTTATTATATCGTATAATTTAAATTTATCATTAAATAATGATGTTAGCATATTTAGTCATTTTTTACTTTACATTATAGTATTTTTAATTTTCTTTGAGTATTGATTATATTATTTAATATTTAATATTATATATGAATAAAATAATACAAAAAATAAAAATTTGAAGCACCAATAAATTAAAAGGAAAAAAAAAACGAAGAGGGGGACATAATGATTGTCCAAAGTAAAATAAATTAAAGACGATAGGAACAATGAAATATTTGTCAGTCAAAATTTGTCTGTGCGTAGCGTGGTCAAGTTGTGGCCACATGGATTCGATTATTTTATTTGAGATTTTTTAAATACACGATTTAAGAGAGAGTGAGGGGTTACTGTGGAGCAAGGCGAAAGATTCCATAACGAGTTTTTTATTTTTTTTTATCATTGGTTATAAATTTTATAATATTGTGCTTTTACATATTTTTTATGAATAGCTAATATTCTCTCTAGGATTTTGATGAAATTATTCGTAGGATTTAATTTTATATGATTGAGTCATTTTTTTATTTCTATTTGTTTAATTACGTAGTGATTGTAGGTAATTAACTTGTTATTTGACCATGTCGTTATATCTTGCATTCTCGGGAGAAATTTTGAGATTAGGTTTTAGTTGAGCAATATTATTTCGAAGCATTAAGATATTAACGACGGAGATTTAAAAGTGGAGGTTAGAGATATAACAAATTTTTGACGTGATCTAATAGATTTATTGATTATTTGATTAGCTTGGGTTAATTTGATAGAATGAAGAGAGAAAATTACTGCACTTGGTCGAGAGATATTTATAGTAAGAGAAAATTCATGATCGATAGAGATTAATTTGGCGAGTTTATAGCTAATGTAGCGAGAAGAAATCCGATAATTGGAGAAATCATAATTCTAGGCCTCCTGAATCTTAAAGTCAACCTATTCTCTTAAGTTGATTGTTTTTACCGCTTTATTATTTACATTTAGGTAGTTTAAAATGATAATCTTAATCTTTAAAATTAAATAATTGTTCAAACTCATTTTCTTGGCGATATTGAGTAACTATAATTAAACCTTAGTTTTCTTTGAGATTTAACTTCAGACTTCAAAACTGAATTATATTTGCAACTTATATTTTAAGGACGAATTTTGGACGTGATCAAATTTTGATATCGTTATCGGGGAAGTGGGAACTAAGAATTCAGTTATAGTTGTAAACAGTTCTAGGCGTTGAGTTTTAACTTCCTTTCTTTAAAAAAAAAATTGTTCTAGTTTTATACTTGAGAAACATGACATCTTTGAATTATGAAAGTTTGGATGTTGGCAATTCTACTTTTGGAATTTATTGTGCATATTGTTTCTCAAACTAATATGTAATAGTGTAGTTTAGGTATGAAATTCACACTCTCAATATTTTAGGTATGAAACTAAAACAAAGAGATAATTTAGATGTGTTTTTGACACTTATCTCTTAGTTTTATTTATAAAATATTTTTAATTTTTTTTTAATAAAATAGAATATATTTGTATTTCTTAATTCATTCGAAGAATTAGGATAAACATTTCCTAATTTATTACTTGATTTTAAAGTTAATATGTAAAAAGGGTCAACAATAACTCTATCGATAATATTTTAAAGATATTTTATGGTTTACAGCAATGTAACAAATTTTATTTTTGTGAAATTATGATTGTTATGTCTTAACTTTAAAACCAATTAACAAATGTTTATTCTTCTTCAATTAAGAAAACATTGAGAAATGAAAATATTTCCTATTTTATCAACAAAAAAGAGAAGAATTTTATCATTACCGTTACACTATTTTTATTAGAAAAAGAACGTGTTTAAAAAGAAAAGAAACAATATGCTTACTAGAAAAAGGGCATTTTTGTCCCAAAAATAGCAATACAGACTTTTTTTTAATCAAAGTATTAAGGATAAAGGTACTTTTGGACCAAACTATTGTCAAGGGGCATTTCTAAACTAAATTATTAATTGAACATATATTTGTTCAATTTCACATAATTTAAGGATATTTTTTTTACCCTTTTCTAAAATTATAATTCAAATACAAAATTCAAATTACTGAATTTTATCAAATTTGTATCTACTATAATAACTCCACCCCAATTACTATAAGGAAATGGGTGATCAAATTCAGGCTCTCTTCAGAATCACATGATTTATGATGTCAGGTTATTTATAAAAAACAATATATATGAATAAGTCTCCCTAAAATATGAGATTAAAAATATTTAAAATAAAATAATAAGGATAAAATATTTATATTGATAGTCAGGATCAGAGCTGGAATACAATTTAGGAGTTTAGCTGTATCCAATAATTTTGGTTTAAATTATTTACAAAAAAATCATTGAATATGTAGGAATTAGTTTTAGAACTTAGTAACTTAAAAATATTCAAATTCCGAATTCATAAACTTTAATTTCTGACTCCGCCATATATTATTACACAAAGAAACATGGTTGAGATGAATATAAGTTTGGTTGAAGACACAAAGAATGTGCAATATTTTCAATTCACAACATGCAAAGACTATTGACAATTTTGTAGAAAGTTAACAAGTAACCAATGCCTAAAACACTTTACATAATAATCCTCAATATTCTTCTATATATAAGATTAACACACAATTTTCACTTCTACATACATGCCATAATTTCCAATATTATTTTCTCATAGCTCATCACCAAACACAACAAAATGGGATTATTAACTTTATTAGCTTGTTTGGTTTTGTCTTGGAAATTCATCAATACATATAGGCAGAAAAATAAGAAAGGCCCAATAAATTGGCCTATTGTTGGGGCAGGCTTAGAACAATGGATGAATTTTGATAGGATGCATGATTGGTTGGTTGAGTATTTGGCTCATTCCCCAACTGTTGTTGTTCCTGCCATGACCACAACTTATACTTACATTGCTCATCCAACTAATGTTGAACATGTTCTCAAAACAAACTTTGATAATTATCTAAAGGTTTGTATATAGTACTTTCTTTCTTTTTTAATTAAACAAAAAAATAGCTTGAGGATATATAATATATGTAAAATTCATGTATAATAGGTATATAAATGTATATACACTATTAGAAACAAGGTTTTTCTGAATCAATGAGAAATCTATGCTATAAAACATGATTTTTCCACTCATTTCCATCGAACCAGCTCACTAGAAAAATGTATGCTGGAAAACAGATTCTCACTGAGATAGTGAGTAACTTTGTAATTTTACCATATGAAACATTTTGTTTTTCTTTTCACACCAATTCAATCAAAATATCAGTGAGAATAACCATTGATCATTTCCAATGGAAAATTCAGCGGGAAAATAATGATTTTTTAGTAGTGATAATTGGTGTATAATATTGTAAATGGGCTAAAAGAAGTAAATAGTGAATTTGACCTGCTATTTGTGTAAAGATTCCTTAAAGAAAAAGGTATAAGATTTTTTTTTATTAAGAATTAGATTACACAATGGATGTATGGCTATCAACTTACATATGGTTTTTAGTCTATCATGAGAAAGATTGTTTTTTTTTTTCTTTTGGCACAGGGTGAAGTGTACCATTCATATATGGAAGTTTTACTTGGAGATGGTATCTTTAATGTGGATGGTGATCTTTGGAGGAAACAAAGGAAGACTGCTAGCTTTGAGTTTGCTTCAAAGAATTTAAGGGATTTCAATACTGTGGTTTTTAGGGACTATAGCCTTAAACTCTTTAGCATTCTCAATCAAGCATCTTTCAAGAATGAGCATGTAGACATGCAGGTGAGTTGTTGAATTCTGTTTGGACTTAAATACAATGATTAAGATATTCCGTTTTAATGTGATGGTGTTTGACTAAGCACAGAGTTAAAAAAAAATCAATTGACTGTTGAAATTAGTGATTTATGACAAATGTGTAGTCATTTGTGCAAATATAAATCTTATCATTAAGGGGTCGTTTGGTAGAGTGCATAAGAATAGTACTGAATAAAGTGTATTAGTAATGTTGAGATTAGTTATGTTGGGATTACTTATTCTGAGATTGGGATTATTTCTTATCCACCATTTGGTTTGGTATAGTAAAGGTTATTCTGTCTTTAATCATGCTTATCCATGTATGAATAACTCGTGTATTACTAATACCATGATTTGCTATGTATTATACATATGTTGTAAATCCTATCAAACAAAGAATCAAATAAAACCACAGGTAATACATGTATTATTTTTTTTAATACATCATATTATACGACCCTGAGGGTAGAATTAGAAGTTTAAAGTTAATTTATTTCATGTTGAGTCCCACATTGGTGCTTTGGGGGGTGATGTGGTTTCTTTATACAGTTTGAACAATCATCATCTCAATAGCTAGCTTTTGAAGTTGAGGCTCAAAATCAATTTCTTAATCATAACATTCTAATCAGGCTCATCTCGATTTTTGTTTGCTCAATGTTGGCTTCCCATCTTATGTTGTCCACACTCCAAACACCCAATCTTCAACATGTGAGGGTGTTGAATCCCACATTGGTGCTTTAGGGGTGGTGATCCCAAAGTCCATTTCTTTTTCATTTAGAAAAACAAAATGTTTGTAGTTTTCTTTTGACCCGACTAAAAGAAAGGTGCATCACATAACACAGGACATAGGAAGTATAAATTTATTCTTTTTTCTTTTGTATTGTTGCTAAACAACAATTATTTTTTCCAGGATTTGTTAATGAGGATGACTCTGGACTCAATATGTAAGGTGGGATTTGGTGTAGAGATAGGAACATTGAACCCAAATTTACCAGAAAATAGCTTTGCAAAGGCATTTGATGCTGCAAATGTCATTGTCACACTAAGATTCATTGACCCTTTGTGGAAAATCAAGCAATTTCTCAACATTGGATCAGAAGCCATCCTTGATCAAAGTATTAAAAAAATTGATGATTTCACATATTCTGTCATAAGAAAAAGGAAGGCAGAGTTAGAAACAAATGACAAAGTAAGCTCATACAATTTTTTTATAATTATTGTTTACCTAAATTATAGCCTGTTTCGTCAAGCTTCTGAACAGTATAAACTACTTATTTTAGGTAGTTAAGGTATTTGTCCAAACTTTTTGAAAAAATAAGTGTTTTTGAGTAGCAACATACACTTTTTTTGAAAAGCGCACATTGTTGTTGTAGTATTAAACTGTTACTCTCCAAAAGTACTTTTTCAAAATAAGTAGTTTTCTCGAAGTTTGGGCCAAACAGGCTAATTAGTGTTATACTATGTTGATTTCTTAATGATTTTTAAACATTAATAGATTAATAAGCATGACATATTGTCAAGATTCATTGAGCTAGGAAAAGACCCTGAGAACAATATAACTGATAAAAGCCTGAGGGACATTGTCCTGAATTTTGTCATCGCGGGTCGCGATACGACAGCAACGACTCTGTCTTGGGGTATATACATGATTATGACTCACGAGCACGTAGCTGAGAAGCTGTACGCGGAGCTGAAGTCATTGGAACAAGTCCGTGCTAAAGAAGAGAACGTGTCGTTGCATCAGTATGACGCGAAGGATCCTGAATCTGTCGATTCGAGAGCCATTCAATTTGCAGGACTCCTGAATTATGATTCATTGTCAAAATTGTACTATCTACATGCTGTGATTACTGAGACTCTTAGATTGTACCCTGCTGTTCCTCAGGTTAGTTACCTTGATTTAATTGAAACATTTAGCACACATTCTATTTAGTTGGTGCGGAGCTAGAAGTCTGGGTACGGGTTCGGCCAAATGTCCCAGTAATTTTTGCTCAAATAGTGTATTTGTATTAAGAAGTTTATTAAATGTGTACAAGTATTAAGTTTACAACAAAGTTACTGTTATAAAATTTCGAATCCATAAGGTTAATATTCTTGCTTGATGAGCCAGGATTAGGAGTTTAGAAAGAGAAACTTTTGATGATAGCGGGGTTCGAACCCACAACTCTAGGTGGGAAAGCGTTTCCATGACCCCTTCCTTACTACTGAGCAATCAATCAGTTTTGCTAGGGAGTTCACAAGTTAATGTACATATATTTATTTGTTTAATTTTCTAATACAAATACATGATCTACGAAAAAACTACTAAGTTCGTTCGAACACCTGAACCCTCAGTTAGCTTCGACTGTCTCTTTTGGTGTAATGTAGGTTAGTATCGTTTTTATACTGTCGATGCATAGAGCTTACGATTAAATTGATATAACACTCGGTGAATGATTTTATTTTAATACTGTGACAGGATCCTAAGGGAATATTGGAAGATGATATTTTACCAGATGGAACAAAGTTAAAGGCAGGAGGAATGGTGACCTATGTACCTTATTCTATGGGAAGAATGGAATACAATTGGGGTTCTGATGCAGCTTCATTCAATCCTGAGAGATGGCTTAAAGATGGGGTTTTCCAAAATGCATCTCCATTCAAATTCACCGCTTTCCAGGTATGTATAAGCAGAGCGATTCAATAAAATTGGTGGTCTAAAGGCAAATCATAATAAGAGGTCTTTAAACGTACATTTTGGTAAATCAAAAGGACTTAGTTTTTGATCTATGGATCAACTTAACGAGACAAGAGAGATATAACATACTCAGAAAAACTAACAACAAAGTCGGCCCCAACGAAGGGGTGAATGTACAATTAAAGCTATCGGAGCTCAATTAAGTAGTTTTGGCTTAAACCCTATGTTAGTGTTAAATAATCTACTAAATTGTAGTAATAGAAACCCAAATGATGTCTGGCATTCTGAACCCATAAAGTTAAAACTATGGATCTGCTTCTACCTAACTAGTGGTCTAAAGCTACCAATATATAATACTATATGTGTACAACCATGGGCGGATCCAGGATACTGTAAGGGGTTCATCCAAATGCTCTTCGTCAAAAAATTACACAATAAATACCAAGTCAAAACTATGTTTTATGTATATATATATATTCACTAAAACATTGAATCTCATTGACTTTTCAAATATTTACTTCGTTATATTTTGAATACCCATAGTGAAAATCTTGATTCCGCCATACTGATAACTACATTTTTTCATGTCATGGTGTTGTAGGGAGGGCCAAGGATATGCCTAGGGAAGGATTCAGCATATCTTCAAATGAAAATGGCACTTGCAATTTTGTGTAGATTCTATAAATTCAAGTTGGTGCCAGGGCATCTAGTCAAGTACAGGATGATGACCATATTATCAATGGAACATGGATTAAAGCTTACAGTTTCACTGAGATCTTGAAAATACAAAATGTGTAAATGTTTATGATGGCTAGATTTTAATTGCAAATTGTAACTATAACTTATATGGTTAAAATAATGTCTTTCATGGAACTATGAACAATTGAAAGAATTATTGTCACTACTACAATATTCATCTTTAAGTTCTATGCACTGACAATTTAAAAAATATCTACGCATTCAAGTCCATAACTATAAGTAAATCGCTTAATAAACTTAGGAGGCTTTAATTATGAAAAAAATCAAAAAAAAATTCTTTTTTTTGAAGTTGAACTCCAAAAAATACGTTTGACCATACAATTCCAAAATTGTCAAGTATTTAAAAAAAAAAAAATGTGAATTAAGATTATTTTTTTTGTTTTCCATCCAATATCCACATTGGAGCTTTGATTAAATTCGGATTGCACATGGCAAGCCTCATTTGGGGGTGGCGGTCCCAACAAAATTTTCTCTATATTTAAGATTTGAATCTGAAACCTCTGATTAAGAATGAAGTAGTCTCACCACTGCAACACAGCCCATGTTGGTTGATGTAAGGTAATATTGTTACATGACTATATGCCATCTAGGAATAAAAGAGAAGTAAAAAAAGATAACTAACACTACCAAGGCAAAGAATGAAGGACATATAATAAATATACAAAAGAAGCATCATGTCCATTAATGTTCATTATTGCACTAGTTAACTGGATTATTACATCTATTTACAACTAAAACTTAGGAGAAAAAAAGGTTTCCAAATTTCTCTAACTCATACAAACACTCCAAAATGAGGGTGGTGAAAGAGTCCACCACTGCATTGCAACAAAAGAAAAACAAAAATACATCAATTAAAAAAAAAGGGTAAAAAATAATGGCCGCAAGGGTTTATAGAGTCCCAAAGCTATGCTACCCTTAATTAACATTAACATAACAAAAAAAAACCAAGGTTAGAAATCCCTATGTACTAACAATGACCATTTGGGATTTAGTCTAAGAAGTAAGAGCACAATACATGATGTGTGAGTCAGACTCATGTTACACGTCCAGAACTTAAAAGAAAACTTATATTTAAGGGGAGAAAGGTAGAGGGGCGAACTCATTATCCAATTCATCGAGTTTCTAACCATGTCAGCAGTAGTGGATTCAGAATTTTCAGTAAGAGGGGTTTGAGTTAAAACTCTCAAGCTAACTTTTGAACCCCTCAACCACTAAGTCAACTATGTAATTTTTTGCTGAGGGAGTTCGGGTGAATCCCCTCGCTACCCTCTGGATCTGCCCCTTGTGCCACAAAAAGGTATACATAATGCTTGCATCCAAATGTTCAAGGGCTAACCTTTCAGTGAAACTGTCCACCAGTGTATGTCTGGCCAAAAGACCAACTAGCAGGGACAACATTCTTAGAGACTACACTATGTCCATCACTAGTAGTGACTTTAAATGAAAGGCTTTGTCCATTTAGTAAACTGATGCTTTGCCAGTTTTGGCCCCAATTTCTTGACATAGATTGCCATTGGGTTTTTGATCCTTTAATGGCTACAGCATGAACATCACCAACACCGCCAACGTTAGTCACAAGTACTAAGTTGAAGTAAGAGTGTCCATTGATTGTGAACCTGATGCCTCCCTTTCTTCGGCAGGGTATCCTGCAAGAGTTGACAATAGAGTTTATGTTAGTTGATTCTGTTGAAGGCATTTATAGGTGTGACCGAACGGTTAATGAAGCTAAAATGAATCGTGAGAAAAGAAGAGTTTAAATTCCAATAAAAGGTAAAAAGTGTTAGGTGATTCTTTTGTATCTTCTAAGTTTTGGTGAACAAAGTACCTATACTAGTAGTAGTGTTTGAGCGAGGATTTTCATTAAAGAGATTCAGAATATGAAGTAAACAGACGAAGAAGCCAAAAGGGGTTCAACATCTACTATATATACACAAAAAATTAACTTTAACCATATACAAACAATGGAATTTTCCGCTAAAGGAGATTCAAATGAACCCTCTCAGCCCTGCCAGGTAGGGCATAGGCAATATCTGGTGGACTAATTAACGACTCTGATCATTGACTGAACCTATGTGGCAACTTGAGCACCGAGTTGATTAAAGTCCATGTATGTCACACACATAACGAGCATCAACAAGAAGTTTGGAAGGAAAATCACATAATCAAAGCATGTTTTGGACCAAATACAGTCAAACCTTTCTATAAAAATATTTCAGTTTAATGACCAATTCTTTTAGAACCAATTTTTCATGTTATATTATACTATATGTTCATTATCACAACATTTCACTATCGCAGCCAAAATCTATCCAGACAAATGACGTTATTATAGATAGTTTTGAGTGTATGATAAAAACCAATTGAACATACTATTGGGATATATACTATTAACCATGTGTTAAGAAATAATATTTATTATAGAATAAATATTTGCTCAATTTTAATAGATCATATATTCGTTTATGGTGTCTGTTTACTTATATAGAAGATGATTTAGTGTGTAGAGTTTTAGCTTATACACAGAGGATTAAATCATCGGTTCTTATAAGTATAAAGTTTTTTGTTCATAATCTAGGATGGAAATTGGACATGCCATCGGTACGATTGTAGCACAAGATTATATGTAATTTATCTTGATTATGGGAACGGTATAGTTCCAACTTCTT
>JAJOOR010011126.1:0-10129 GCA_036250505.1 Solanum acaule
AGATTCGTCACCATATGCTTAATATAAACCATCTCAGTCGTAATAGTCACCAAATACGCCAACGCCCATGAATACGCCGTCAAATTAAACCCTGAATCTGTAGCAACATACCCAAATGCACCACCCAAAATAACAACCAATGCCAAATACGTCAACTTAGACGGACATGGCTGCTTCCTAAAAGCAGTATCAGCAACTGCAACAAGCAAAGGCGTACACGATCTAAACACAATAAACGTATCCACATTGGCATGACGCAACAGATTAGTATTAGTAAAGATTGCCAAGTAAAAAACAAATGCAGCAGGCAAGAATTTCTTAGCATTTTCAATTGTAAAAGGATCATGATGTAAGAAACCAAACTTGCCCAAAATCCAAACACCTAAAGTTGAAGTTAGGTACTGTAATGCAGTGAGAAGACCTGGATAGTTGAAATTAGTAATGGCGAACTTGTTGATCACAGCAAGCAAGCTTGAACACAAGGCATAGCCAACAACGAGACTGCTAGTGGCATAATATTGCTTCGATCTGATTGCAGACATTCTCTATTCTATTCTATTTCACAAAATAGCTCTGTTTGGCTCTAGGGTTAATATTTAAGGCCCAAAAATATTTTATTGTTGTAATGAAAATTTCAAAAATAATTTTCATTGTAATAAAATTTTCAAAATATGTCTTTAATATTTGTCAGAGATTGTACATATAATTTCTGATTTTCCTTTTATGCATATAATTTTTATTTTTATTTTTTGTTCTTGTGTTTTTACTTTCTAATTTCTACTCAAATACTTAAAAGGGAAAATGGCATGACATATCCCTTAATTTTGTCATTTGGAGCTGATATGTCATTCGTTATGAAATTGACACTTATATGCCCTTACCATTATACAAATGGCTCACATATACTCCTACCATTACAAAATGAGCTCACATATGCCATTCATTTAACGGAAGTGAAAAGATTAGTTTTAAATCTATATTTTTAATTTTTAATTTTTAATTTTAAAAAAATCATGTAGGGATATATACGATCATTTTAGCAAAGTTCAAGATATATTTTGATCTTTTTCATACATTTTCCCTACTTTAAATTTAAAAAAAATTTGGTCATATTTGGCACTCTCCTCCTTCCAACTCTATTTGTCCACCGTTCGAAAATACTTGTCTAGTTATTAAATTAATAAGTGATTTATTATTTTTATATCTATTTTATTCTTGTTATTAACTCATATTCAGTTTTCAATGTTTAAATGATTTATATTTAATAAGTATAATTTGATAAAATTATTCATATTATTTATTGTTTCTATGTCAAGCCAATAGTAAATCACTATTGGTGAACCGGGAGAGTAATGAATAACACATTTACCGTCTTCAATGTTTTTGTCATTATTATCTTATTTGAAATTAGAAAATGAGAAGGAAAACAGAGGTTGTCAGGGGAGGTTGGTCAAGTATTGATTTAGGCCCTTGAAATTTTGAGATCCCAAATATTTTTTATAGTAAATTTTTATTTATTTTAATTTAAATAAATATTTAAGTTTTGGAGGAAAAAATAAGAAGTACAAAAAAATTGTCAGAAAGAGAGGAAGAATATCTACTTTTCAATAGCATATTCGTTTTTGAAATTTAAATTAAACTATTTGAATCCTTTCGCTCGGGTTCATTTTATAATATGAAGAAAGAAATAAAAATTTGTGATTATCTTAAAATAGAATAAATACTTTTTTAGGTGTTGAGGTGACACATAAAATGTGTTCAATTTCTAGGAGAAATGTGAGGGACAAAAAATAATTTAAAATCTGATTAGTATTTTTTTTTAATTAGACACGTTATAATTAATCAACATTACAATTTACAACTTATTGATGTTTTTTAGATTATTCCCTTTCTTTTAGTAGCTCAATTACTAAAACAATGTTATGCTCTTGAATGAAAATTCGCCAATTACTATAAAAAATCGTATGCTCTTAAATGAAAATTATACATAACATATAATATAAAATAAGTGTTTTTTAACTATACAGACGTAAGAAATTGTACATAGAAAGAAAGATCACTCATTTATTTGCCTAAGATAATTACTTAATTGGTAAGTAATTGGCTAAATGCAAAAATCGAAGAAAATCCAGTCATTTATTTGACTAGATGATTAATTACTTGATTGGTAAAAAAATTAGACATAAAACAAGAATCGAAAAAAAATCACTCGACTAAATAATTACTTGATTGGTAAGAAATTTGACATAAATGAGACGAATCGCTCATTTGTTTGAGCAAATAATTACTTAGCTGATAAGAAATTGGGGATATATAAAAAACGAGCCACTCATTCGTTTGACCAAATAATTACTTGATTAGTAAGAAACTAGGCATACGTCAAAGACGAACCACTCATTTGTTTGAGTAAATAATTACTTGGTTAGTAAGAAATTGAGCATAGATCGAAAACGAACCCCACCGGAGTGATTGATCCTGACCAATGGACGTGCATGATTATTGAGTTATGACCTTTTCCAACCAACCATTCAAACAACAGAACAGGAGAATGGGACTCATAGAAGAGGGGAAACCCAATCATTTGCCAAAATCGATACAGTTCTAGTTCTTCTAACTAAGAAAACGTTCTATACAATTATCAATAAGCAAACCATCCATAACAAAAGAGGGGGAAAACTAGGAAAAGAGAACGAATGATAAGCATACACATACACGTGAAGAGAGAAATTAGTATAGCTATTCCACTCTTTTAACTCTTCAACTGTCCGCAGCCCTGAAGATGGACAATAGAGCGAGGAACAAATTGATAACGTCAAGATACAAGGATATAGCAGCCCAGATGTACTCATCGTAAGTGTAGCGCTTGATTAGATTGTCTGTATCATAGACAATGTATCCACAGAATATGATTGACGCAAGACAGCCATAGATCATCACTGAGATCTTACCTAGAGGGAAAAGAATCTGCCATAAACAAGGAAAGAAATCAGATTATTTGTTAAATTAAAGAGTGATAAAGATGAACCTGACGTGCAGAATAAGAAATAATAAATTTACAAACCTGGATGAAGGAAAACAACAGAAGAACAATAAGAGCACCAAACAAGAAAGGTCCCAGGAAGTTGAAATCTTGGCCTCTTTTAGCCGCCCAGAAGGTGTATAATGTCAGACTAATCACCACCGCTGTAGTCAGTATGACTGCCTCCAGAATTACTTTGCCTGAAAAACACCAGTAGAACCAATATGTTTTCAAGTCCTATTTGCAAGAATGTGTTATTTTTCCAGGGCTATAGCAGATGATACACACCGGCACTGGCAAGCGACAACAATTGGCCCCTCGGATCCATAAGGGGACCCATGTCGATTCAGTTTGTAAATCCATTAAGATTGAGCAGAGATTTCATATAATCAGTACTACTATAAGTGAACTCATTTCAATGATGAGTTATCCTTTCGAGTGAAGAGCGGATACAGCTCATTCACCATTGATTACAATCAGAAGTTTACGTAATCAAGTACTATCATAAGTTGATAGACAGGTTGATTATCTGGAAAATGAACTTATAACAATCTTTCAATTGCCTTAACAAAATACAAAAAAATCTTTCATGGGTACAATCAAGATGAATGTTCTAAATAAGCAATCTCAATTGTATCAATTTATCCACGGTATCAACTTGGTTCATTGAACATTCCATTTTGTATGTAAAATAGCTTCACTAAAGAAGGTCACCAAAATTTACTTATACTTGGGAATATCCATCTTTGAGAAAGAAGACAAGATGGTATTAGTAGTATCTTGATTATTTTCTACACATGCAACAACTTGACAATCATCATATACATTATTTCAGACTATTGGTTCATGTCGTGATATCATGTTCTTCATGAAACCCAGCTTCTAAAAACTAAGAACTGATACTAGGCAGTTTGTGTTATAAATCACAAGTCACGACTATATCTAGTTCTACATAGGAGAGAATTTACTAAGGCCCCAGGGGATGCCATGGCACCTGCAAGCTTTGGTTGAAACTTCTTGTATATATCTGAGAAATATCATAAATATGTTAAGTACCACCAGCAATGACAAATACTTCGTGAGAAATATCATAAATATGTTAAGTACCACCAGCAATGACAAATACTCCGAAGGCGCCAATGGCAGAGGTTTAAAATTCCTCCCAACTGGTGGGAGTTCGAAAGACTGGCAACTTTATGTTTTGCTGCTTCTATTCTCTGTGGTTCATTATTCTTTTCCTCTTGACGAGCTATTCTTCATTAGTTGTTGTTTGTCTCTTTGTTATTTTAATGGCTTCTAGACTTTTTGTCTCATATATGTTTAAGACTTCATAAATAAAATTAAACATTCCTTCTTCCTTAAAACATAAAAGTTCATCTCTCCCTGTTATGCTTGGGGTTTGATGCCATTATCTCTTAATACTGAAACTGGAGCATCTGTGTTCTTTCATTCTGTGATTTATAAGTCGGGTCAAACCTTTGTTTTGCGTCAAGCTATCATAGTTAGTATTATATTATTTTTTAAAAGTTGATCAAAACCAACCAACTGTTTGCTCTATTGGAGGTTTAGGCTAACGTAGACGATCCTAACCAAAAATCACTAACTTCTCTAATAGAATCTGTCAAAAATTTGGCACGTCGATAACGTTTCTGACGGATTTCCCATCGAAAATTCCTTATGATGAGCCAAATTTTGATGTCTGTTGGATATTTACCATTTTCTGATAGTGACCTCTGCACTCAAAGAGGTATGGCACCCAAAACCTTCAAATTTTTAAGCTCTATGTGTGTGTAGAAATATATTTGTATTCGTATAGTACCTATATAGCAATTTTATTGAACTTGATTCAATGTTTCTATATAACAGTCTGTTCATCTATGGTTAGTTTTACAAATTAATTTCGACACCCCTAATTGACAATGGCAACTTCAAATAGTTATATGAGACTAACCGCCATAATACTTGATCACGGAGATTTGTACTAACACATCACCACAAGAGAAGAATATTCTAAAGATAAACGCACTAAGACATAAAACGCACGCAATGTCATCGATCCTAAAACAGAAAAACAATAGAAAACAATCAAACTGAAGATGCTTACCGCTGGTGAATGCGCAAGTCAATCCGATAGTAAAGGCAAGAGAAACCGTGAACAATCCAAGAAGCAAATAGTTAACCGGATGTTTCTGGTGATAGTAATACAACGGGCACAACGCTGCAACAACAACACAATCAATTAAAAAAACACTCAAGAAGAAAAATACCCTAATTAGATCCACGATTAAAATCATTAACTTACTGATAAATGGAGTGATGATGAGTACAATATAGAGTGCTAAGCCTGCATTTGTGGCTGCAAAGAAGTGTGAAATCGGATGAACGGTGACGACGACAGAGGCGACCGCAATAGTCAGAAGCAACTGAATAGAAATAATCGAGTACACTTTTCGAATAAAAGACCACCGGAGTTCAGGACTTTCCAACATCGCCGGATACAACGGCGCAGTGCCGGACTCCACGTCATCTTTCCGGTAAGCCTGGTTCCACATCTCTCAAATTATCGAACTTGAACAAACTATTTCTCACACTGATTGTACGTTCGTAAGGTTTACTTGTGCGTGAGGAAATTTGGGAAAAAAGAACTGCCAATTTATATAATTTGCAATTGAAATTACGACCCGACCCGTATTCGTTTGAGAAAGAGATAAGACGGATTCAGTGGAAAGTTCGTGATTCGTCGAGCCACGCGTGTGAGAAAATAAAGCATTCACATGCTTCTAGACTTCTCTTGACTCATCTTTGCTTTCTTACTAAGGCAAAAGCTAGGACGTTTCCAAAACAGTATACATGTGGACAAAGAGAGTTAATAGTCATTCAAAAAGGGCTAGAAAATCGTTTTTTACGCTCGCTAATTAAAAAATATTACTCACTATTTTACTCTATAAATAATAGATATCGAAAAAGCTTTGAGACCAAAATATTGAATAACTTCAATAAACGATATTAAAATTAGAATGATTGATGGGTGTGGAATCCAATGAATGATTCAACTGGTTTAAAAAATTGCTAGAATTTCAAAGAGTGATTCATAGAGTTTAAATCTATATAAATTTAAAATCTAGGAATGATTTTTGCCCCCAAAAATATATACTATAATAAAAGGTAAATTTTAATTGATAGTGTGTTCAATCAAATGAGTGTTTTTCTCTCTGACTATAGATCTCATATAACTTACCCCATTATAAACTGAAAATTCTTTAACTCCGATTGGCGATTGCTACGAAAATGCCGTTGAAATTGTTAGAGTACAATGACATCCTATTAATATCTGAGATAATTGTTGAGAAGTGTGATATTGTCATTGTTGTTGCCTTGAACCTTTGGGGGTGAGTATGATATGATACGGTACGGTATGAAAGTTTTGATATTGTAATTTTGGTAATTGGTTTTTAAAATATTATATCATTATCATATCAATTTAATTCGGTATGGTTCGGTGTATTAAAGTTCGATTTCGATATTTTACTGTATGGTAAATCAGAAATCATAATTTGTTTAACTTTGACTAATATATACTCGTATAACAGAGTATTATGACTTTAATAATTAAAAAAAGATTTCAATTGTATCATACTAACACATTACACATGTAGAAAAATATATGCAAAATAAAGTACAAACAAATCATTTTGTTAATCAATTACAAATCAAATACATTTCAATCAAAATAGAGCAGCCAAAATTTAACTTCTAAATATTTAGTTTATACTAATATTAGGTTGCATATTTGTTAGTATTTTAATTATATATATATATATATACACTTTGGTATGGTATTTAGTATTTCGGTATATAATTTCTAAATATCAAATACCAAAAAAAAATTAAAATGTATACCATATATCATACCAAATACCATAATACCAAAACAACGGTATTAAATTTTTTGATATGGTATGGTAATTCGGTATATATCATACCATGTCTGCCCTTACTTGAGGACAAGGTTCTTATTGGGGACAAAAGTATTTTATGAATCAATTCCAATCCGACATGAGCTTGATATCACATAATAAGTTATTGCGCCAAAAAGGTTGATTTGGGGATTAAGGCGCAATTAGCATCTAGTTTAAAAGGAAGAGAAGTTAGAAAGAGAGGTAACGCTTATTGTTCTGTGAAAGTCTGATTCTCCTTATCTCCCTTTCGAAGCATCTGTATTTTCTCATCTCCCTTCTTTTGTCTATCAATCCAAAGTCTTACTTTCAATATTTCTATATGTTATTTGGGGTTTTACCATTTTAGTTATTACGTTTACTTTTGAAAATTGTAATTGAAGTACTTTAATTTTATTAATATAGTTGAAAAGTGATTATTATTCGTATTGGACTTGAGTCTTTACATATGTGGACAAAGTGGAGTCAATCATATATCATTCGAAAAGGGTTAGAAAAGCATTTCTTCTCATTTTTAGCGCTTGCTAATTTAAAATTATTACTCACTATTTTACTCTCTAGATATTGAAAAAGTTTTGGACAAAAATATAGAATAACTTCAATAAATGATGTTGGAATTAGAAGGATTGACAAATGGAATGCAATGAATGATTCCACTGGTTTAAAAAATTGCAAGAATTTCAAAAGAGTAATTCATAGAGTTTAAAAATAAATTTTGCTCCAAAAGCACACATTATAATAAGAGATAAATTTTAATTGACAACATTATTAAATGAGTGATTATCTCTCGGACTATAAATCCCATACCACCCGAAAATTTCTATTATGCATGAGGCATATATATAACGTGGCAGACAAAACTTGTATGAGGCTTCACTTATACTTTGCCAAGTGAATAATTGGGTCCATTTCAGAAAATGGCCCAAACCATCCTTTCTCTCTCTTCCCTTATAAAGTATTTTCCCTCTCTCTTACTTTTTACTTTTTTTTTTCTTTGGTTTCTTTTCCAACCATTGTTCTAAAATTTGCACTTCTATTCTTTAATAATTTTTCATCCTGCTTCTAACATTGTGATATTATTTTTTCATTTTGATTTTGAATATTTAAAATGCTAAAAATAGTTATATAAAATTATTTATTAATTTACGAATTAAGATATAATTAATTATAATTTTTTAATTTTATTATAATAATTAATTCTTTTTGGAAATGTAAATAAAATTTATAAAGTTAAAAAAAATAAAGGTGCAAATTAGTATGATTTCTTAAGAATTTTGTAAAAAAGAAATATAGAATACTAATATGAAGGGAAAAAAAAGGTATAAAATTAAATTTGTTCTTTTATTCTTCTCTCAACAATTTCATGTTTCCAAAAGCACTTAAATCCATTAAATACTCTTCAGGAAATATAACAGAAAGAGCATCAATGATCTTGACAAACAATTACATAAGTTTTGATACTATTTTCCTGAAATTCAAAAATAAAAAAGCATCCATAAACACCTACATAAATATATATTCTTTCCGTCAATTTATATCATATTTTTTATTCTTAAATATTCATAAATATTTTGTTTATCTACTTTCCTTACACGTTTCTTAAGAAATTATAAATAAAAACTATAATTTTGACTTTACAAATTTTATTTATACTTTTTTTAAAATATTAATTGTTAGGATTAAAAAATTAATTATATCTTAATTTTATTAATTGAAAAATTAAATACAAACAACTATTTATTACAATATAAATAGATAACATCAAATAGAAAAAAAATATATATTAACAGAATAAACTAAAAATATATATAATAATCATAAAAATTTATTCACTACGTAAAAAAGAAACAACATAAATTAATTATATTAGCTAAGAATGCAAAAAATAAAAATTATTTTAAAAAATAGAAACAAAATGTACATCAGGCGTAAAAACCAAAAAAAAGGTGGAAGGGGACTTAAGGGCATTTCCAACCCTATCCTCTATTTTACTCTCAAAATATAAAGTTCTCTATTTTTTCAGACAACCAACTCCAATCCAATTCTCTATTTTACTCTCTATAAAATAATCTTTTTCTCTCTCCTCAATATTATATTATTATTTTTATTTCACTCTTATTTTCTTATTTCATAATATAAATCATTTCTTTCTTTTTTGCAAATAATCACTCTATAATCTTTATGTAATACAATATTTTTTTTTTCAAATTCTTCATTTAATATAAAATTATATTTTATTCTAAATTTCTAAATAACATAACTTGCAATAAATATTATATATAATACATATTAAGGAACAATTCAAATAAAAGTGAAATCATTGATGAAATATAATTGCATCATAAATATTGTATTATCATAAAATTTATTTTAAATTTTACATAAATACTCAACTTTCAAGATTATTACGTTACTCTCATAAATGTTCTATTAATGTATTACGGAGTTCAAAATAAGCATTTTTTGTCCTTATATTTTATGTGTAGCTAAAAATTGTTTAAATTAACAATTTCATCTTGTATTCAATTATTTCGTGTACTAATTTACTTCCCCTATTCCATTTTGAACTATTGCATCAAACATTTTCATGCTCTTTAAAAAGTGTAGTTTAATAATTTATCACTATAACATAAAAGTCGATTGTTTGAATTATCATGTAAATTTTGTGCATACTTCATAATGAAAAATAATTATAATCTAAATTACATTTTTAAAATGACAAAAAAAATTAAATTAGAAAATTGTTAATTCGGGATGGAAGTAGTATACTTATCAATAATATGTTTTAGATGTTATATTACTTAGAAAATAATTACAAATATTAGAGAATTAATTAATAATCTTATATAATATAAATAATATTAAAGTAACTTTAAATTACATATTTAAAGTGACCATTTCTTTTAAAAAATAAAATAGAAAAATTATAATTTGCGGAAATAATAACTTATTAATAATATATTTTTGAATGTTATATTACATTAGAAAATAATTACTAATGATAAAGGCTCAATTATTAATATAATAGAAATAATATTATAATAATCAAAAAGTAAAATAGAGAGGTGAATAGTTGTTCTCTAAATTTGGAGAACTACTATTCACCTCTCTATAATTGAAGAATAGAGAGTGAAATAGAGATGGGTTGGAGAAC
>JAJOOR010011127.1:0-27997 GCA_036250505.1 Solanum acaule
AGTGAATCAGTGGGGAAGTTGGTGGAGTTTGGGAAGCAAAATGTACCTCAGGAATATTGGAGTTCGACAGAGATTAGGTTGATGGCTACTGCTGGAATGAGGTTATTGGATTCGGGTGTACAGGAGAAGATTTTAGAAGTGTGTCGAGGGGTACTGAGGGATTCGGGTTTAAAGTTTACGGATGATTGGGCTTCTGTTATTTCAGGTATGAGGAATGTGTTTGCATTTCACTTCTGTTGGTTGTCCCATGTTGAGTTGTTTTGCATTTTTTTGATCAATTCAATTTGAAAGTTGCTGTCTTTGAGTTACAGTTGACATTTTTATTGGTTTTCCCTATGAGTTTTTGACACTTTATTTATGTCTTTGTGATGTAGTTATATAACTCTGTCCATATGACTTCGTAAAGCATATAGCATGGATAAAAGAGGAAGCTTGTGGTAGTGGTAGGCTGAAAGCCAGGCAAAAAAATGTAACTACTAATTAAAAAAAAGGCTTAATGACTATAAGTCCTTCGAGTGCCAACTTCAAATTGTAAATTTGGAAATCAATGATCAGTGGAACACTAGTTTGTTCTTAAAAAGAAGTCCTTTGAGTGGTGAATTAGAGCGGAATGGATACAGAGGAGACATACAACTGCCCTCATCAAGTTTAGAATTTAACCTACTTTGTTTATTGATATATATAGTTTTTTTTGTTTGAGTTGCGAACATTGATTAGTTATAGTAATACCCATTTGATTTTCTGAACTAAAGGATATAGCTCCAATCCTTTTGACACTAAAACCAAAATGGTAGTACACTGAAGCCAGATTGAAGCAAGCTATGACTGTAGATCCTGTAGGTAAAGTTTCTGATGGTAAGAGAATATTCTGGTTCTCTACATCTGACTTTGTGTTGATTTAAGTTGCCATGCACTCCCATTTTCTTTATAAATATTTGTAGCTCTGACAATTGCTAGTTGCCTAATAAAGTTTGAGGGAAATGCTAGAATCTGCCCCTCTTGTCACATTAACTTTTCCCATGATGTATGTCGTAATGACACTTTAGCTTCTGTATACCTGTGAACCTCTTGGTTGAAAGGTATGCAAACACTGCATTGTAGAGTACAACCGTTGCTTGATGTTAGCAAAATTAATATCATATTTTTTATTGATTGTAGGATCTGATGAGGGTTTATATGCCTGGGTTATTGCTAATTATGCCCTTGGTACTCTTGGTAGTGATCCTTTGCAAACAACTGGGATAGTTGAACTTGGTGGTGCATCTGCGCAGGTTGGTCTCGTCATTTTGAAATATCAATTTTTCATCACTCTGGGGATGTTTTAGGCTTATTGTATTCCAGGTGCTCTTGTCATTTTCTTTTAAATAGAGTGTCAGTAATCACACTAAAGCTCACAGAAAAAATTAATTGCACAACCAATAGTCCTTGTGTTTTCTCTGCATTTGAACTTATTTTTCAGTTTGCATGAAGTAACTCCAGGATAAGAGCATGAATGTTACTATAACTTTTACTGTCTGATCTATTCAGGTAACTTTTGTTTCTAACGAGCCTATGCCCCCAGAATATTCTCGTACCATTAAATTCAGGAACTTTACCTACAGGATCTACAGTCATAGCTTGCTTCAATTTGGTCAGGTAACTTTTATTTCCTTGTTAGTTATTAATCATGAACAGTGCAAAAATTTCCTTTATCCTTTTATTCTCTGAACATTAGCGTGGCTGGTAACTACATGATCAAATATGCTACTGTATTCTGCAGTGCATGCTAAATGTTGTGAAATTGGTAGCTGATAATTCGACGTTATTAGGAGCACTTCTGTCCTCAGGACTCAACATCTCACAGGTGTTTGATCTAGTGTAAGAGTGAGGTGCGTGATTTGTGGAATAGCCACACATCACTAGTACAAGTCCAGCCTCAGACTAGAACTTGGTATTTAAGTAGAGAAGGGTAGAGGACAGACTCATTATTCCTGAATTTAAGACCGTGCTCTAGCTGGACCTCAAGAATTTCTTGGTTATTTAAAATACAAAAAAAGTAGATAACCAAGATTTTGCTGCAGAATTAGTCAGAAATTAGATAATAAGCATTTCTAGTAACACTGAATTTGATGTTCTCTTCTTATCACTTATATGCATCTGAAGGACGTTTTGAAGTTGTTATGCAAGACAACTTTGAGTATCCTGACCTGGTTTTCGTCCATCTTGCCCTTTCATCTGTGAAACATCTATAGATATCTGTTAAGATTTCATCGCTTTTGATGTTTTGCAGAACGTTGCATTTGACTTACTCCTGGAGTCCCTTGTTGCGAGGGGCCACCATCAAGGTAATGTGGAATCTCTTTTCATTTAATTATATATGAACTTCAAGTACTTCATGGTGTGATGTTAATTGATTCTATTGTTGCATTATTTTTCTGACTTTCACAAGATGAACACAGAGATTTGATTTAAGTGTTAGAGCTTTTGATAGTTGCGCAAGTAATTTAGTGAAATTGTACCCTTGAGCTTTTAACTTTTCTAAACACCCAAATTTGTGGATAGCTAAATATACTGTTTCCTCATTGATTCAGAAGCCCACCCCTACTGCATCCCCACATCCAAAAGCATATAATAAAAGGATTAAATAAATAAAAGAATTGAAAAAACTAAAGTTAATGATACATCCATTTTTTATTTAATCTTTCAACATTTGAAAGTGATTTGTTATATTATCCAATTGACATTTTTGAGGAATGCTACAGTTGTAGTATTGCTTTAGTTAGCATCTTTCTTCCTGGGTAGACTGATGTATCAGTTCTCATGCTTTGGTTTTTGTTGGATTAAATAAGGCATCAGTTCTCATGGTTCTGCAAGTACAAATTTGTATTCACAGATTTGTTTTCTGTTTCCATCAATGCAGCTCCTGAAAGTGTTAAGCTGATGGATCCTTGTTCTCCTAAAGGATACCCACACAACTTAATGTCATTGAAGCTCTCCCCCAGTAGTTTATCAGATAGGACTAGGCACCTATCGTCTCTTTATCCCAGCGGTAACTTCTCAGAATGCAGGTCTGCCTCACTATCATTGTTGCAGAAAGACAAAGGTTTGCTTTTCCTTTTACCTGTAATAGAAAATATGCAATGTTAACTTTAACTTATTTTCGACCAGACATTCCTTTCATTTGTAACTACATAATGAAGCTCTTCTTCTTACATCATGCAGAGAGTTGCCCTTATAAAAGCTGCTACATTGGGTCTACATTTATGCCCAAGCTCCAGGGGAATTTTTTGGCTACAGAAATTTTTTTCTACACTTCCAGGGTGCACATTCATCTTGTGATTATGCCTATCTGTTGATAAAGTTGGCATTCTGTTGTGTTATTTATGGTTGTATCTTGCTTTTGATGTGCTAAAAGATGTTTTTTTTGTATTCTGAACAGTTTTTTGGTTTGCCCCCAAAAGCTTTTCTTTCTGATCTTATGGCTGCTGGGAAAAGTTTTTGTGAAGAGGACTGGTCAAGTTTGAAAAGCAAATACCCCTCCCTTCAAGAGGAGGACTTGCATCGTTATTGCTTCTCTTCAGCGTATATATTGGCATTACTTCATGATAGTCTTGGAATTGCTTTGGACGATGATAGGTACTTACTGATTTTGATTTCCTTCTTTGTATATCCTTTTTAATACTTCCTGCCATCTTCTTGACTTAAGAAGAAAGATTAAACACTCTGCTGCTTGCTTTTCACATAGCTTTCCAAGTTTTAATGATGTAGTCTTGGTTAAGTATCTTATCTACTGTTCCCCCTTCTTCCCGAAGCTTGTCTCTTCTCTCATAAAGGGAATAGTTAAAATCTACTGAAAAACATAGATAAGAAGAGAATCTTACTTCATAAAAAAAACATAGATGAGAAGAGAAAAGTAGGAGTCAACAGAAAGGATAAGCAAAAAGGAAATGAAGTTTCGGAGAAGCATAAAAATTATACGTTTTACTTCCAAATCTGTTGGAAGAACAAATAGTTAATATATATTTTAGCATCCCACTTAATTCAAGTATATGTTTGAGCAGGATTGGATATGCTAATCAAGTTGAAAATATTCCACTTGATTGGGCATTGGGAGCATTCATCTTGCAGAGCACAGCTGAGTTGGACAAAGAGCATTCTGGGTGGTTTGCAAATATGTTCAGTGAGGACTCTCTCATTTTGCTTCTCTTCTTTGCCTTTTTCATTTTGGTGATGTTCACCGCATGGTACGTGTCAAAGTGGAGAAAGCCACAATTGAAGACTGTGTATGATCTAGAGAAAGGAAAGTACATAGTCACACGTATTGGTAGATGTTCATAGATTGTTTTATAGGAGTAGAAGCCATTTTCCTGCATCTGTGGATAAGGCGAAAGGACCAAAGTGGATCATCAACTACCTCATCCAAGAATCTCTGCACACTTTGTTGCTTGGTACCCCGAGCTAAAGATGCTATACTTAGGCGAGGTCAGATCAATCTTATGGGACTGTTGAAGTGAGGTTGATACTAAGGCGTCTCTATTTATTGTTATGAAGCAGAAAAGCTTCCGGTAAGAATGTTATAGTCGGTATGAGGAAGCAGATACTAGAAACTTAGAAGAGCTGGTCTTGTTTGGTTGCTCACCAAGGATACCATTTACACTATAGTCATTACTCATTAACACATTTCCTTTACAAAGTAGTTGCCTGTATCCCCTGGGGGGATGGTGTAGAACTAAAGATTTCTCATGGGTGGTAAATAATTTGAATTTGTTCAATTTGACAAGCTAAGCTTTATGGTAATGTAGAGTTTTACGCGTCTTCATCGCTGGACTCTCTCATATTGAATGCTGCTGATATTGCCCTTGCTATTCATTATTTAGACGGTAGTCGAAAGTTTGCATTTTTACAAACTTGAGGAGTTATTTCATATACAAATCTAAGTTTTGAAACTGTAAACTGTTATAAAAACGACTTTGTATAGCTCCAAAGGTTGTGACTGAATTTTCTTTTTTACACCCATAAGTTAAAGATGTGTGTGGAGCATGTTTGGCCCATCAATCATTGTTTGCCTTTATAGTATAAAATGATTGGTATGTGTCTTTTTGGTTCATTATTTTTAGGGACAAATTTTGAAAAGAAAAGATTGGATAAATAATTAATTTGGTATAGATATAATCGTTTCAAAATATGATATAAAAATGAAAAACAACAAGATTCATGTCAAATGAACTTCATTCCTTTTTATAGGAAAAGCTTAAGCACTAACCCAAATATTGTGGGGATATATGCTATATGGTGTATTTTTAACTCGTGTGGGTTATCTTTTTATATTTCAACTCTTCTTGATAAATATTTTAAAATGGAATTTCCCGAAATGAATTCATACTAATCGAGTTTTTGATGAAGTCAATCAAAGAAGTTCTCTCGTGGACTATGTGAAGACTCTATTCTTTCTATACTCTCTTTATTTGCTCCTTTCGGCCTTACGGTCTTAAATTCGTTGATAATTTTATGATATACCTAATAAAAAAAGACGTTTAAAGTCTCCATCACTCACCCAATACAATCTAGATTGATTATTCTATAGTATATAAAAGGAAAAAAAAGTTTAGCATCCCATAAAAGACCACAATTTGACAACGCTACCCTTTTCCTCAATTAAATTCTAAGCCGTTGAAATATAACATTATTAAGAAGGAGTTCAAAGTCATTATTGATCAATCACTATCTTCATTTATTTATTCAAAAATCCAAAAAATTTTAAGCTGCCTAGCACCAAAACCAAGGCAGACAAAACGAGCCGTTGTAAATAAAAAAAATAGACTTACGTATATTATGCGTATGCAGTATATACTCATACACATGGTATTCATGCTACGGTGACGGATCTAGGATTACAAGGTGTTCATTTTAATATCTCGACAAAAAATTAAAAAATATATATAAATTTATTACACCTAGATACGAGATTAGAGGTTGTTGAGGTATTAAATTTAAATTCTTTCAAACCCCTTAGTAAAAATAAGGAATTTCGATACTGTTGATGCATATAAAACCTGTAAAGCGAAGATAAATAGAGAGATCCCCAAATTATCTTTTTTAACAAGGAAGAAAAGAAAGCTTAACCAAAAAAGTGCAGAAAACAACAAACAAACCGCGATAATTCAGTGGTTCCTTAGTTCTATTTTGGTATATTTTTCGGACAAATCTAAGATAAATACTATAATTAGCAAACACCGTTCAATTTGTTCCGCTACAAATCCGCAGAATTTTTTGGGTTTTTTCTCTTTCCATTTCCTGAATTTCTTCATTTTCCCAGGTATGATTCCTTTTTTTGGTTTAGTTTGAATTTAGGCTGTGAATTTTGAGAAATATCTTGATGTCGCCGAGATTTTTGGGTTCATGGGTCAATTTTATGTTTAGGGTTTGTTTTTTCGTGAATTTTTGTGACCATTGGAAAGAAATGAAATTAGATTAGTTTGAATTGAGAAGAAGCAGTTGATGTTAAAGAAAGATCTTAACTTTCGTTGTTTATTGAATTGGGAAGTGATTATTGGTAAATTTGGTGTAGGAATTGTGTTGTTTTTTTTATCTGGGTTTTTAGAATGGGAGATTGTTTGGTGGTGCATACGGATCGTCTTGTGAAGGCTAATGGAGCTGAGATTATGGATGGGAAGAATCCTGAAATGGCGGGGTCTTCGTCGGCAATAGCTGTAGATGAGAAGAAGGTGCTGGAGGAGGAGGAGGAGGGTGATGAGGAGGTGCCGTTAATTGGTAGAGCAGAGTGCAGGATTTGCCAGGAGGAGGATTATTTGGACACGTTGGAGAGCCCATGTGCTTGCAGTGGAAGTCTCAAGGTGAAATCTCTTTCTCGTTTGGTTTTACTTGCAGGAGAATCTGATCGTTTTATTGTTATATGAAAATTGTTTACAGGACGAAAGGAAATGTGGGATTAGATTTTCTTCTATCCTTTGTTTTCTTCATATGTGCCTTGAAATTGGAAGCACTTGTTCTTGCATTTGAGTTCAGTTCGTTCACCTCCTAGATACTGTTTAAATTAGGGATACTCGATAAGTGGATCCCAACTAGTTTGGCGCAAGTAGATATCACCAATACTGATTTGGTGATATCTTGAATGCTGCCATGGTAAGAGGGGGGCTATGATGTGTGTGTGTAGCTTTGCACGATGATGGTGATGTTTTTCTGTTCTTTTCTCGTTTTTCACTCTCTTGGTACCTCAGTATCATGTACTTCTTTTCAAGACTGTCGTTGCGAGCCCCTTTTTCAAGCAAGCTTGATTTCGCTTGAGTTGTGGTTATCCACCCTTACTCCTGTTAACAGGAATCAGGATATATCCTGCTATCTGATATAGTCATATCACATTCTACTTTCACTTCAGGAACTCTTTGATTCCGTAGCAGCACTTATTGAGCTGTAGCTGTAATATCCTAAGTTGCTCGAACTCTTCACTTTTGGTGCTGCACCCGTGTCGACTCGACATCGGTGTGGGTGTGGGATCCGTGTCCAATTTGGTCAGCTGATTTTGGGTACTTTGACCAAAATCGATGAGGAAAGTCCGAGCAGTTTTAATGATTTTTGTAATCAATACAAAAGCTAAGGTGAAATTGAAGAAAATAATACCTTTTATACAGAAATTTCTATGTCACTCCTTTTCCTTTAATCTCCTTCCTCGATTCTCCTCAAGTTCTCCACATAATATCTCATTATTTAAGTTTTATGACTCTATTTTTAGATATTTTAATTATTTTTAGGCGAATCCCCGCACCCGTATCCATACATGGATCCATATCCCTGAATCTTAAAAATTTGATCATGAAGGATCCAACTTCTAGGCCCGCACCCATATCGGACACTCACACTTGAGTCTGAGCAACTTAGGTAATATCCTTGCCGCTGCTGTTCTCCTGTTGCAGTTGCTTTGTTTTTATACATCTTCACCCTCATCAAAGTTTTTTCCTGCTTACAATTCAGTTTTTTCTACTTATTCTCACTTTAATTGCATAGATGGTTGCACTTTTCTTCTTGCATTGTTTCCATTTTACTATACAGTAAGTTATGTGATTTTCTTTAATTGCCTGATAACTTAAGAATTGTTGTTTTCTGTCTCGCTTGCTTTGTTTTCTTTCAATTTGTGTCTCTGCTAATTATTTTGGTGGAAAACATTTACTGCAGTACACACACCGAACATGCGTTCAACACTGGTGCAATGAGAAGGGGGATATTACTTGTGAGATTTGCCATCAGGTATGTGTCTATCTCCCAGTTGGTTTCCAACTTTCCATATTGTCTTGTGTATTATAAGATGAAAGACACTCCATTCTATGTGAGAGTACTCCTGCTTGTGCCATTGAATTCAAATCACAGGATTCTCTTCCCCTCTTGAATTACCCTTAGTAGTAGTTTGGTAAGTAAGATGGATTTACGTTATATACAGTCCATTGAGATTAGATCATAATCATATGAGATGAAATGTGGAGAATTATTGGCCCGGATGTCTGGCTTGCTGATTTTACACAAGTCACCTAGTACTTTCATGTGTCACATTAGTGTGAAAGGACAAGGGTAAATTACTAGTACTCCTAGTTCAGAAATGATGTGGCAGCAGTCAAGGATATGACCCAGCGGTCGATGAAACTGCAATTTAAGACCATAGTTCAAATCCTAGTAGAAACAAAAAAAGCTAAGTGATTTATTTCCATCTGTACTAGTGGGTATAGTGAGTATTATGTGGATTAGTCAAATTGTGTGCAAGATGGCTTGGGCACCACCACTTTTAAAAAGTTAGTGTGTGGCACTCACCTTTCCCTTCCCCGTAGTTTGAGAAATTACACGACCAATCCTGCTGTTCAAGTTGCATAGTTAGATATCTTTTGTTACCTTCCTTCCCCAAAAAAGGAATAGATAGGTGGTTCAGTATAGTTTTAAGTAAAAAAAAAAAAACTGGTGTGGTGAATACTGAACCTAAAAATAATCATGCAAGTTAAATATATTTATAAGGATCTTTTTTTCCTTTTGTGAAGGAATGAACTGGTAGGTGTCAATGCCTAACCCCCCTCCCCCCCTACCACAAAGGTGGCTTTTGATATAAAAAGAAGGGATCCTTTGTATCCATTCCTCTCGATTCATGATGATTATGCAAGTTGACTATTTTAATTTAAAACTGAACAATCCTTACTTTAAAATCAATATATATTGGCCCTATAATTGCTTAATTCTGTATTATCAAGCTTAGTTTGTTTTTTCAAGACAATGAAGTCTGGATATGTATTTGTCTCTTGGAGAATTCACCCATAGTTGTCCCTCTCTCTTGCTTAACCCTATTCCGTAGTGCTTTGACAATCAATGTTTCTCTAAAATAAATAGCTTGACTCGTGATGATCTCAGAGAAACTCGAGAGTCTGGGTTTGATACATTTGAAATTCTTCCCTTTAATCTTGATGCTCATTAGATGATTTCTTTCTGATAAGTTTCATTTTCAATTGCAATATGCAGCAATACCAGCCTGGTTACACTGTTCCTCCTCGACCTGTGGCTGAGGAGACAATTATTGATATTGGGTGAGCTTAAGTTGGTTCATCTTTCATTTGCTTATGTACCACTAATGTGGTTGTAAATTCTTTTTTTTTTTCTGTAACCTTTTCGATTCAAACAAGCCATGATTAATGTTTTGACCTCTTTGGTTGTGATTTTAGCTAGTCGGTGTGGAATTAGTCATGAGGTTTGACCATTTTACATTGTTTTTAAGACGGTGGTGCCTGGGCCAGCTTGCGTGCATCTTGACTAATTCCACTAAGTACCTGCTACCTCCCAGGGATAATTTTGTCCACCAAGGCTTGAGCAGATGAAAGAAATCACCTAGTGTTTTTTTTGTTTTTTTTGTTTTCTCTGCTGATATTTGAACTATAGAGACCTCATGGTTCTCCCTCACTTCACTGACCACTAGGCCTCAAGGGTGCAAACTACACGCTTTTATAGTTTTTAAACTAATTTTAAGCCTTCATATTTTGGTGCAGGGGAGGATGGCAAATCTCTGGTACTCCTTTGAATTTACATGATCCTCGTGTCTTGGCAATTGCAGAGGCTGAACGCCAACTTCTGGAAGCTGAATATGATGATTACAATTCTGCTAATGCAAGTGGTGCGGCTTTCTGCCGATCCGCTGCTTTAATTGTAAGCCCTTGTACTACTTATTTCCCAAGATAACATTGTGAGCCTCTTTACCAAGCATTTGTGTCATTGCCTCATTCACTTTTTGGTTCACCTTCAAGCTGTGGGTAAATACATACACTAATCCAATTCAGGGTTTTGTTTGTCTAACTGAGATTTTAGGCAAGAAGTGATTACAATCTACAAATGTTTCTTTTCCCACTGTGCTTAAATGTTTTTTTTATTTCCGAAGTTCAACTTTTCACATTTTAATTGGTTTTGAAAAAGAAATGCGAAGAGATACCAATCAAAATGCAAAGTGCAGTAGCTTGTTCTAGCTTTATATAAAGATTGACCGTCTCAGTTGTTGGTGATCTATCTCGACTGGTCTCTCTGTTATGCTTATTGGATGTCCAGGATTCGTGACCATAGCTTGTTTATTTTCAATAAAATATGGACCATCTTGTATACTTAAGTCTATCCCTTCTCCATTCTGCCCACAATCTAATGACTGTCCAGTCTTAAATGATAAAATTTTCATTGACAGTTGATGGCTCTTCTACTCTTGCGCCATGCATTACCAATGACAGATACAGATGGAGACGATGAAGATCCAACTGCTTTCTTTTCGGTAAGTTGGCTAGCTGTACACCTATATGGTTGCCATCTCTATATTTCTCTTTAAAAGATTTCTTCTTAACGGTGGATCTAACTGATTCATCTCTGCAGCTTTTCTTGCTTCGGGCAGTTGGCTTTCTTTTACCCTGCTACATCATGCTCTGGGCCATCAGCATTTTGCAGCAGCGCAGGCAAAGAGAGGTAGGTGTTAGTTTTGCTAGTCCTGCATCAATGAATTGTTTTCGACATAGTGTGCTGTGCACGTCTATATTTAGCTACAACTGATGTAAAAAACTCGTATTCATTGTTTGGTTGAGCAGGAAGCTGCAGCATTGGCAGCAACACAATTTGCAGTTGTGTTACACTCTGGACAGCCGAGAAGTGTACAGTTTACCATAGCATCAGCTGCACCAGCAACACCAGCAGCGCCTGCTTCAGTGGATAGCGTTTAAACAATAAGACGATCGTGCTTGATCTCTTATTTTGAAGCTAAATCCTGCCTTATGCTTGATTTGTTTATCTGTATTATGAACAATATCACCATCTCATCTTTTACTAAAAAAATTATGTGTCACTAAGTTGTATATTAATCGTATCATTTAACACCTATGTATGACATTTTTGATTAACCTTTCTTGTGCCCACGAAGAATTGTCTTATTATTCTCTTCCTATCTTCAGGATTACATATATATGTTCATAAAACTATGATAGAACTCATCTATTTAGTCAAATATTAATGATAAATCATTTTATTGTTATTATTATTTGTATATCACTTCTAACAAGTGAAGTGACTAATAACATTTTAAGGGTATCCCGTGGAATTAGTCGAGTTGAACAAAAGGAATTGGCAGAGTTATATGTTACAACATAGAGTAATACTACTGATTTTCGAAACCACAAAAATGTAGTTTGTAATATTGTACTAAGTTTATAATTTAAACTCAAGTCTTCTTATAAAAAAAAAAGGCTAAAAGGGTCAAATTTACTTGTGTATTATTCGAAATTGATCAATTTTGCCATATGTTAAGACTTTTGGTCTAATGTTACCCTCGTTGGCACTAAAGTTGACAATTATTTTCAACTATACTCTAAAAAATCAATCTATTTTTATTAAATAAGAATAACTTAACAATCTATATTTTGTATTTATTGTGTTTCTTAACAGGTGTGAAAAGAGCTAAAACGACAGTTAAAATAAGACGAAGAATATCTTTCTATAACATAGACAACTCCCTAACAAACTCAAGTAATATATATCACTATCAAATTCAGTAATCTTGTGGCTTACATTTGTTTTAAAGGTTTTTGGGGGTTAAAAAGGAGTGGTAATTTTTAAGGATTTGAGAATATAGTAAAGTTGTCCATGTTATAGGATCAATTTTTATACACTCAAATATGATGTTAAAGTAGAGCAAAGCATCTTCTTTAAACACTTGTATTTTTTTTTGGTAAACATTCTCTTTGCAGTGTCCCACTCTTTGTTTGTTCAAATTTTTAACTTTAACAAAAGATTATTAGTGTCTTTGAGCCCACTAATTATCTAAAGCTTGTTGTTTTCTAACATTAATTTATGTCTTAAAAATCATTTGCTATTTTAATTTTATGTCCTTGTCTTGCTTAGCAGATAAGGACTCTGTTCTGTTTGGTTGGATTTCTTTTTTGTTTACACTATATCACACAAAATACGTGAATTCAAAATTCAAAATTAATCAAATTATATGGGGTAAATTGCATGGATATCCAATTTCGACATTGTTTAACTTGTGTTTGTCTTTTAATTTTTTTTCCACATGTAGTCACTTCCGACAACTTCAGATATAAGGTGTTTGGAGTTGATTCTGACAAAGTCTAATTTCAGAGTTTAGACATACGGTCTAAGTTTCAAATGGGTGAAGTTCAAGCAAAAATAACTGAATATAGACAAAAATTACTAAACTTCAGTCATATAGGGTTGACGCTCAAGCAAAAATGACTGAAGTCAATCATTAATTCATTGTTGCTTGATTTCACTCATATACAACTTCAGATATTGTGTCTGAAATTTAATTTTCTCAAGTCTATAACTTCGAACACCACATATTTGAAACGGGTATAAAAATTTTACAAAATGGATACATTAAAAAAAAATAAAAAAATAGATACACATTGAGTCTCTTTTGGCTTTTTGTTGGATGTACTTTGTTATAAGCTGAATTTTTTTATTGAAAATCTTGATTTCGCCGTTGATCTTAGTTGTCAATAGGACAAGTAATTGAAAGGACTATAGCTCAATTGGAATCTGGATCCAATCTTCTTCTTGTCCAAATTAGTAAAAAGTTCTTAAGGGCATAGGATGAAATCATGAAAGCCTCCTCAAGATTCTCAACTTTAAGACAGGAGTATATCTAATAAGTATGCCAACCTTAAGTTAGAAAATGTGCAGTACAAGCAAATTAATAGGTCCCTCCCAACACATAAATAAACCTACTTTTATTATTACTCTTAATATTAGTTTGATTGGATACGAAGTTTATAAGAATATAAAGAAGACTTTTGAAGTTACGTTGAATGTTGTATTAACGGAGCAAATTATTTCCAAACGAAAGGTTCTTCATTACTAACTTTGATTAAGGATGTGACTTAGTGGTCAATCAAATATGATGAAAATGATAAGAAGCAAAGATAATAAGTGATTTTTTTCTATATGTACTCTAAACCTTACTTGATAGAGTTATGTGATACTTGAGTTGGTGAAAGATATCAAACCCTTTATAAAAACAACCGTGAAGCATACAAATTGATCTGAACATCATAATTATGAAAAAGGTTAGATATTCCAATCATTCTATCACACTTGGTGAGGTATTCTACAAAAAAGCTTAATCTACTATGACAAGACAAAAGGTAAAAGTGAGCAGAGAGCACCAATGAAAGTGAAAACATGCTGTATTTGTATACATTGGAAACACAATCCATTCTCCATAACACAAGTTCATAGAGCATTAAAACATGTACTTTAGAATGTTCCAACTTTGATGAGATTTACTAATACTCCCTCCGTTCACAATTGTTTGTCAGGGTAAGGTCATGCACACCCCTCAAGGAAAATTTAATAGAAGGTGTAATTTGACTAATATAACCCTACTATATCAAGAATACCAAAAGTCTACATAACTTTTCAATTGAACTACACTATCATTAAGGGCAGAATTGGAAAAATGTGATTAATTGTTTCTTGATTGTTTAAATTGACAATTAATCTTGGACATCTATTTTTAGTATACCTGCCAAATAATTGTGGACGGAGGGAGTATTTTATACCGTCGAAAACAAATCTGAATTATCACTTTTTTTCAAGTTTCACACACTAACTATTAGATGTTCTTTTTTCCTATCTGAACTATCACTATCAATATATTAAAATACACATCGAAGCTGATTAGGCCAACTATCACTTGTTCCCTTTTTCTTTCTGAACTATCACCATCTACTCAACTAGATATGCTCTAATATATAGATAATGATAGTTTAAGCAGGAAAAGGAAACAACTGATAATTAAAAGAGATATGATACTCACAATTTTTGATAATTATCTTTATTTTATACAAAATAAAATCAAAGCAATATAAAGAAAAAGTTGGTCTTCCTGGTTTAACGAGAAAAACAAAACCAATTTCAAATTTTAAGAGAAAGTGACACTTGAATTGGTTTATCTGAATAGAAGAAATTAAACTAAAAATATAAAGACTAAAAAAGAAAAGCATAAAGAAACAGATTTGGCACAAGAAACCAAGACTGGTATTTTTAGTTTTTGCATTGGGAAAAGAGCTTGGAATTCTAAAGTGATATTTCTTAATAACATAAAGTATAATGTTTAGTTGTTTTTAGGAAGTGATATTCTATTCCCCAGTCCCCACATATCCTTCCTTTTTTTTTTTAATCACATTTTGCTTTATGACTACTTACCCTTTTACCAGTCTTATAGTTTTGGCTGCTTACCAAAAGATTTTTCTTCCTTACTAACTAAGTAAGGTTTGATTAACAAACAATAGCCATTTTAAGCAAGTACTTAGTTTCACATGTTTTTGGATAATTATGGAGTACGAGTCAGTTTACAGTGTACCTCGACTAATTTTATGGATACTTATTATAGTATTTTTGTTTCTGTTTGAATTTAAAATTAGATGTCATGATTCTTAGCGTACTTTAGTGATCATTGAGCTATACCCTGGGCGTGTAGTAACGATGATGTGGCAAACATTAGTCCTTGATTCTAAGATCAATGCAGAAGTAATGATATATAGATAAACAACTTAACTTGACATCAACTGACAACTAAACACTCCAACTTTAAGGATGCATATTTAGACAACTCAAATCGTCTTCACTATGTCGGTTGAACATTTCAACTAACAAAATGACTATCTAGACACCTTGAAAATTTATATGACATGTCAGCTGCTAGTCCAGCTGGCAAACATTACTCCTTGATTCTAAGATCAATGCAGAAGTAACGATACTTAGATAAACACCTTAACTTGACATCAACTGACAACTAAACACTTCAACTTTAAGGATGTATACACCTCAACTCTTCTCTACTGTGTTAGTTGAACACTCCAACTAAAAAAATGACCATCTAGACACCTTGAAGACTTATGTATCCACGTCAACATCAGGTATCCACGAGACACAATGAAAACGAGTTTCGATGTATCATCTATATGTCCTACAAATAACAAGTGAAAAAGATGCTTAGCTTCTCTAGGATGTTGTTCCAAGAAGTACCCTTTATTCATCCTAGTTGGATTCTTTTATAACAGCCTTAATTTTCTACTTTAGCTGCAATATTCATGATTGGGGTGAATCTAAAAACTCATCTACAGATTCTGGGACCCCCAAAATCCTTTCAATAAAAAACAACATCAGTCACTATATATATACACACATACACAATAATAGATCATAGTAACAGGACTCCAAATATTTGAACTTTTCTTCCTGTTCCTTAGAAAAAAATGGTTTTCATTAGTAACAAGACATTTGTATTTCTTCTTATTTGTATAGGTTTCTTAGTAGTTTGTTCACATTCACAACAACAAAATGAGCTCAGGTTATCGACGAGTAGGCGTATGCTTAAAGGATTAGTTACAGAGGAGGAGTTGAACACTGGCTTCAAATCAGCACCAGTAAGTAAGACATTTGATCCAAATGGCTCAAGTAAACGAAAAGTACGAAAAGGATCAGATCCAATCCACAATAGGTCTTGAAGGTTTACTTAACAGGACATTCTGTATATAAACAAAGAGTTATGAGAGAAGTTTTTTTTCAATTGCATTCAAGGCTTATTAGCATTGGTGTGTGTTAACATGAACACAAGAGAAGTTTCAATAGTACAATACAAGTGAATGTCTCTTTATAATCTCTTCAATTTGCTTTAATTTTTTTTTTTTGTTTTACCTTTAAAACTTTGATACTTTTATCAGTTTGAATTCATTATTGCTTAAGTTTTGCACAAGATGTATGATATTTGTTGCTAAAGTTCTTTGTTAAAGATGTGATTCTTGTTTTCTCCTAACAAGAAATTTAGAATAGGATTTGTACTTTCACATGAGAAAAGAACAGTTTGTTACAATTCATATACTTCCTCCGTTTCAATTTGTTTGTTTTACTTTCCTTTTTTGGTAACTCTTTTAGTTTCAACTTTCCACGTGACATGTTTAAGACAACAAGATTAAAGAACATTTTGGTATGTTTTTACATATTTTCAATTTAAGACCACACGATTCATAAGTTTTCTTCACTTTCTTAAATTTCGTGTGAAGTCAGAACCAGATAAACAAATTGAAACAGACGAATCGGAGTATCAAGTATTAGAATGCTCAAGAGAATGAATGTTGGTTCAGCAAGCCCTGTTACCAACTATGGTAACTGGAAGCTGTATAAATGTAAGTGCCACCAACATGCTCTTAAGTTTTTTGTAGATTTCAAAAGATCGTAGGTCTTTCGAGGCAACTTTCTTTCGTATGAAAATTTAGGTCTACCTCCTTTTATACTTTCAATCATCCTAATTCTCACGTCTAGACTTGTTGGGCTAAGCCAGTCCAAAAATACTCTTAACATGGTGTGATATTATTCGCTCTGAATCAAGTCCGTACGGTTTAATTTCCCCAAAAGGCCTCACACCATTAAGAGTATCCAACATCTTATAAGTAACTTCTTTTTTCACATCTACTTTTCATGTGAGACTTTGTTCACATATATCCAACAATCTCTCTTGTGAATTAAGTTCCATATGAACCGTTACCACTCATGGTTTAAATTGGAGATTAATTGTGTGTCACCCACATCAATCGAGTATTTTTGGCAACCAAAGCACACTTGCTTCTTTTTGTGTGTGCATTTTAAAAGCTACGAGTAAAGCTAGCAAACTATTGGTACACTGGCAAAGACACTAAACCAGGCTCTGCACCATTGTCCCCATACTCGTCTCGCCAAATCATTGATTCTAACTTGGAATGCTAGGACATATTTGTAAAAGAATTATATCTTGGGATTTGTGATAAAGAAAAGTAATCTGATCAAAGCTAAAAACTCAGCAAGTTGTATCATTAAAAGGGTACATCAATAAAGAAGTAAGATCTCTGGTCAGAAAAGATATTTAATTTCTGCAATCAACATAGATGTAAGTTTACTAACAAATCTGGTTAACTAGAAGATTTTCCACAAGGAAAATATACAGTTTTGACAAGAAAATTATGAAAAAAAAGTGATAAACTTAGTATTGGCCAGAGCTTAAAAAATGTCACCGGTTGCGTGTCAAATCCTCCAGAAGCAGTGCACTTTTGGAGAATCCGACACAAGTAGGGCAATATCTTTGAAAAGTCGGAGCAACATAGTTTTTTACATGCCCCTAAAACCCTACCATGATTCAATCAAGCTTCTTTTGTGCTATATATTTTGCTAAATTTGCATAAGATCTGTCAAAACTCTAAAGACATATGCAGAAGATGCAAAAAATAAACAAATTGTTTCATTAGACCAGTCAATAAAGGTACAGTAGAGTAGTTGATCCCCATCCTTTCCAGTAAAAACAACAACAAAAAACTGAGTGTAATCTCACATGTGGGGCCTATGGAGGGTAAGATGTAGTGATGTAGAGTCTTACAGTCTTACCCCTACCTTTATAGGATAGAGAGGTTGTTTCTGATTGACCCTCGACAACCTTCCACCTTTATGTGGGCTTAGGACCGACAAGCGTCTAGTAAAAAAAGCTTCTAGAAAACACTGAATTTCATCTGAAATGATGAACAGAGGAAACTAAAGCTGAGGTAGGAGTTGTAACTAAAAGCTTCTACTGTGGCAGTGGTACTTTGTGTTCGCGGATTTTAAACATATAAGTAGGTCAACATTTCAGGCTATTTTCTTCGATCAACAGAATTTCGTGATTTTATATAACCAACACACATACTCTTTATATGCTTTGCAAATACCAGAATCAACAGATATAGGTGGTACGAGGCGAAATTGAAGAAAAAGCTGCAGTTATATAACTATCTAAGCTCCTCAACAGATTCTGAGCTGATGTCGAAGAGTCAGCGTATGCTCAAGGGATTTGTTACAAAGGAATTGAACACATACATCAAAACAGCACCAGTAAAAAAAACTTTTGATCCAAATCCTTCAAACAAGCTAAGAATTCGTAACGGATCAGAACCTTCAAAACATTTGACCTTCTCATCAGTTCAATGCAATTCAGGATAGCTTCTTTAATGCAATTATAATCAACACATGATTAATGCATAAGATGAATGGTTTTCCAGGTTGAGAATATAAACTAGCGATTGGTCGGGGAAAATGCTTTGATAAAGGTATGCTCGAAGGAACAGAATTTCAGCTCAATAACATAACAGAATTTAGTTAGTTCATAAAAGAACACAAGGGGAATGAGTGAAATCATTTACCTGAAGAGTTAAAATGTAATAACTTACAGCAAAATCATAAAAACACCCCTAAATGAGTGAACAGAAAATACTCAAACTCTCTCAATGGTTAGCATGTACAGTGCACACGCTCCAAGCCATGGAGCCACCTGATGGAGACTGATCGACGCGTCTGGTTAACCAATTAAGATAATTGTTGTGTCCAAAGTACTAGATAGAACCTTATGTCCCCACAGCTTCTAGTAACCTTCCAGTAACCTTCCAGTAACATCATTCATCTGCAAAACCAACAATTTGTGGATGTAGTCATTACAACCAATATATTAATTCTTGCTTTGCCTTGACCAAAGAATATATAGCAGGAGGAATTTCCTAGTTAATTGTTTATATTGGTAAGGACTAGGCTTTGATGAGTAGTTTATCCACCTTTCATTGTTACAAGTAATCTTCTATTTTATTTGATGGTACTTATATTTCAATATTATTTTTTCAAAAACAGGCTAGAACCTGTGACCTCCTGATCACATGGCAACAACTTTATCAATTACTCTAAGGTTCCCCTCTATTTTAACAACTTTTATCTTTGATAAATGAAAATCTTTAAACAAGGTGTCAAACAAAAGTAATACTTAGACGTTAATAAGAGGCAACTTTTTATAGGAATGAAAATGCATTGAACAAAATTTAGAAACTTCTTAAAGCTATGAAAATGCATTGAACAGAGTTTAAAAATAAGACCAAATGTAGTATTTTATCAATTGTGTACCTGAATTATAATTCCTTGATGACGAGCTCTAAATCTTCGGCATACTGTTCAACTTTTCTTCTCTGGATAATCCTGGCTGAGTCGACAACAGATCCATTGCAATTATCTACCTCAATGTACTTTAGAGAAGAAATTTCTGCGAACTCAGAAGGGATTTCCACAAGTAATTGGCAACAACGCAGAACCATGTGTTCAAGGTTAGAAAATGCATCATCCTGGACAGTCCATGTTTTAAGACTAGAGCAGTTCACTATTTTCAAAACTTTGAGTTCAGCGAACTCGTCATTCCTCACTTCCCATTCTTCATCCGCAAATTCAACAAAATTCAGTTCGAGTTCTTGAAGGTTCTCAAGCTGAGAAATGTTTGATAAATGTTGAGAGCCCAGTATAAAGTAGGATACTTTCAATATTTTGAGATTTGACGCAGAGATGCATACAAGATATGGTAGGGATTCTACATGTTCATCACCAAAAATGTTTAGCACCTCAAGCGGTGTTGGAAAATCCAACACCCTGAATTGATCACTGCTCAAACCCTTAAATTTACATTTCAGTTCCCGAATATTAGGCGTTTTCCCCAGCATCAATTCCGCATCCTCTATACAACAAAAATATGGAGTAGACAAAGTTACCAAATCATTAAGTTCTGATGAGTCCTCAAGCAATTGCACTGCAGTAAAGGTGGGGGAAATGTGCAGATGTCTCAATTTAACCATGTTCCAAATTGTAAACGGTACTGACAAATGCCCTCTTATTCCATTGACAATCAAAGTTTCAAGGTTCCACAACTCGTCAATGGATGATGTAATTGAGTTGTCAGAAGTTTGTGCAGCAAAATACCTCAAGTAGATCATGTTAGTTGGGAAAGAATCAATCACAGTGAACTCCAAATTCAATACCTTTAGAAACCGAAAATCATCAAACATGTCTGAGGCATTAGTAATCAAAGAGGATGCATTTATGTCAGCTTTCCTGAACAACACAGAGCTAACAATTGAGCAAGACGAACTCCATTCTACTAGATCATCAACTTCAGCATAGAAGGCCAATCGGCGTTGACCAAGCTGATTGGGAAAGTAAACGTCTCCTTCGGACCTAGATTAAGGAAAATTGTACAATAGTAAGATTAATTTTCAAAAATCATTTCTTTGCTTCTATTGATTAAACAAAGTACCATTTAATTGGTCTATTACCTCTGTATCCTTTGTATAAGATTCTCCTTATGCGCTCTTTCCTTGCAGAACTGAAACAAGATATCATGAATGTGACATACTTTGACCCTACCACCACAACTCCTCTTAGCAAGCATCACTAGACTACTTTCAACAAGATTCTTCAAATAACCTTTTGCTATGTCTTCCAAACTCTTGTGTTCATCATCTTTTACAAAGCATTCTCCAATCCACAACAATGTTAACTTTGAAATGTTAATGTCTTCCTCATCTGAAAACATTCCAAAGTAAAGAAAGCATGACTTTAAATGATACGGCAAGTTCTGATAACTTTGTTCTATAATGGGCTCCAGGTTTGAGCAGATTTCAGAACCTAAACTCCTTGCCACTTGCTTCCAAGATTTTTCCGTCCTCTCCACCCCAGCGAGTATAGAGGCCACAAAAACAATTGAAAGAGGCAGCCCTCCACACTTTCGTGCTATCTTTGGCCCAACTTTTTTAAGTTCATCGGGGCAGTTTCCTTCACCAAATACTTTCTTTTCCAGTAATGTCCAACTTTCATCATCATTAAGCTTGAAAAGACGTAGGGGTTCACTAATTGATTTAGCATAGTTGGCAACATTAGAGTATTGCGTTGTTAGAAGAATTCTACTTCTATTCTTGGCATCATAGAAGGTAGATTTTAAATCATCCCACACACCAACATCCGGTACATTATCAAGGAGAATGAGATATCTTCTTCTAAGGAGAATTCTGCGAAGCATAACTGCTAAATCACTAGTCTCTTCACTAAGACGAGAGGTCACATAATTAGAAACAGGTAGTGTCTCAAGAATAGACAGTAAGAGTTTCCTCGGTGAATATACTGAAGACACATAACATCGTGCACGGACATCAAAGTGAGTGACAACCGATTCATCAGAATAGAGTCTGCTGGCCAAGGCTGTCTTTCCTGCTCCAGGCATGCCAACAATTGAGATAATATCTAGATTTTCGGATCCTTCTGTTAGTTGGCGTCTTAGTATTCTAATTTCATTCTCAAAGCCTACAATTTCATCATCAGAATCTACAATTTCATCATCAAAATCTACAATTTCATCCTCAGTGTCAGTATCGGTAGTACCTTGTGACGCTGAGTCAACCTCAGGACTTTGGATCTTTGCTACCCCTTCTCTAATCTCCTTTTCGAGTTCCACGAGCCAAGGCATGATACACCACTCGGGAACTTTATTGCTTACACAGCCATCAACGATATATTCAACCTCATATGCTTTGCCAATCACTAGTGCCACAGAACGCTCAAGCTTGTCGTATTTGTTGTGTCTCTCTAATGCAACAGATCTGATAAAAGGTTGTAAGCTCTCCAGTTCTGTTTGAATCATTCGAAGTTGAGCCGTGAAATCAGCAAGCGAATCTGAATAAAGGAACTTCTCCAGATTGCTTAAGAGGAAATCAACATAGCCTATTCCATGAATCCTTGGCAAACTAGATTGGAACTCCTTTCGAATGATGTGGTAGATCAATGTCTTGATGCGCTCAATGGTATCTTCCAATTTAGAAGTCTTTTCCTCCAATGACACATCTTCATATAACGAGTAAACAAGAAGTCCGGAATCAACCACCACAGTGTCAATGTCTTGAAGGTGAAATTCGAAAACTTGTACAGACAGACACCCGAGCTTGTCAAGTAAGAGGTCAAACAACTTCTGAAGGACTAGTATTTGATCTGTCAAAGCAACGTCCATCCGACTAGGTGTTGGTAGCTCTTTCAAGTTGTGTTGTAGAGTCTCCATAAAGCCAGCTATACAATCAGCTGCATTCTTAATCTGTATAATCGGATGTGTTACAGCTTGCAGGACATCAATATAGATCTTACGAACGCCTGACTGAATGGGCTTAATCTTCATATTCAGAAGATTAGAAAACAGATCATTCATTTCTTGATTTTCGTTGTCATTGTTTGGAAAATTCCAATACAACCAGACAATCATTGCTGCACTACCAACCACAAGTAAAACATGAGTCATGAAAGCATGGAGGCTTTTTGGCTCCATGGATCTGCCCGAAACAAAGTAAACAAAGTTCCTCAGTAACTTCAACTCCTTAAAGACAGAATCTCTCAGTTCAACAAAATCAGCCAAATTCTTAAGGACAGTATCAATGAATTCAATTACAAATTCAGGAGTATCGATACCGTCTTTATTGGATAATACTAAGTGGATATCTCTGATTTCCAACTTAGTGATCTGAATCTTTTCTTGTATCCGAGAGGTAACACGATCAATGTGATGCATCTTGTTGACTTTTTTGAGGTCTTCGGCAGCATCTTGAAACAGAGATTGAACTTTGTATGTGACATCTGGCATGTCTGATAAATCTGTGAAGGTGAGGAAAATATGCAGGAATTTGAAATCCCTTTCAAGAAACCTGATTCGCTCCTTTGAAGTTTCTGAATTCCATTGATCTTTAAACTGCTGCAAAGCTTCAAGGAGATGATCTTTGTCTGGAGACATCACTCTGCCCTCTTTCTCACAACTCACTAGTAGTGTTAATTTCTTACTCAAAGATGTGGATGCACTATTCAACGACTGAGTCTTCAGTTTTCAACTACCAAATGCCAAAAGACATTTAGCTTTTCCCACTGTTAATTTGACTTTGGCATTTTGAATGAGACAATAAATACCCTTATCTTAAAATTTAAATCAGTGGCTAGAAATGAGTTGAATTATATTGTATATATTTTCGAAGACATAATACATAACAAACATTCAAACTTGGTTTTCAAAAACACTTTAATTTTCAGCGTGCACCTAAACTTCGACGTGACACATAAATATTAAAGGTGCAAGGATGATCATTTTATAAGTTAGAGTGTTCAAGATGAGTTGAACCGTCTAACGTCCATACTCAAAGATGTGGATGCACTATTCAACGATTGAGTCTTCAGTTTTTAGCTACCAAATGCCAAAAGACATTTAACTTTTCCCACTGTTAATTTGACTTTGGCATTTTGAATGTGACAGTAAATCCCCTTATCTTAAAATCTAAATCAGTGGCTAGAAATGAGTTGAATTATTGTATCTTCATCTAATAATATTTATCCACTATACTAAAAATAGATATCCAACAATACTTGTTCACTTTATGAAATCTCTAGATAATTTTACACTTAGTTCCTAATTTATCCTTATCATTAATTATTGTCATTTCCCTGTTACATTTTCAAGACATTATATTTATTATATTCAAAGGGTGATATAGTAAAATTATCCTTCTATTTATAGTTTCTTAAGGGGTGTGTCAAGTCAATAGTGGGCAACTATTGTTGAACAAAACGAGTATTTTTTAAGACATAATACATAAACAAACACTCGAACTTGGTTTTGGAAAACACTTTAATTTTGACCGTGCACATCTCAATACCTAAACATAGACGTGATACATAAATTTTTGAAGGCATAATACATAAATATGCCCTTTAACTTGGCCTCATTTCACATTTATACCTTCCAACTTTGAGTGTGCACAAGTAGACACATAAACTTGTATAAAATTGAACAAATAGACACAAACGTCCTACATGGCATCCTACATGGAAATTTGTGTCCTACATGTATTGTGACACGTAGGACTCGTGTGTCTATTTGTTCAACATAATACAAGTTTAAGTGTCTATTTGTGCACACTCAAAGTTGGAGGGCATAAATGTAAAATGAGTATATGTTAAAGGGTATATTCATGTATATGTCAAGATGATCATTTTTGTAAGTTAGAGTGTTCAACTAATACTGTGGAGACTAGTTGAACGGTCTAAACTGCATACTCAAAATTATAATGTTTACTTGTAAATTAATATCAATTTTAAATATTTGTTTATGTATTAGGTCTTTTTTAAAATATCAAAAACTACCCTCAATAGTGTAAGTTATGAAAAGTAATTGATAACGATAGACAATGGTGAAAGCAAATGAAGAAGTGATGAAGAATCTTCTTTGACTAAACTTTTGTTATCTTAATCGTTTAGATTCATTCATAAATGATATTATTTTTTCTAATTTACTTTTGGAGAGTTATTAACCTTGAAACAATGAATTTGACCAATATAGGAAAACTAAATGATTAATACATGTTCATATGCCAATTTAATTAATCAAAATAAATTAATTAATGTTCATTTATTGAAAACTTGACTTCAAGAGATCACTAAATAAGGATACAATGTCATATTTACCTGGTTTCTTAAGAGACGTGAAATCTAAAATGATGACACATAGTAGAAACATATGGAGTATGTTCCAAGATATCTACTCCCTCCATTCACTTTTACTTGTTACGTATCTAAAATAGATTTTCATTTTTACCTATCACTTTTGACATATCAAGAAGTAACATATCAAGAAAATACTATTATTATTTTTCATATTTTACCCCTAATATTAAATATTATTCTCCATATCATTTATCAAGATCCAATACTATTTGCTAAACTATTAATTAGTAGAGATAGTGTGGTAAAATATCTATATAAAAAATTGTTTTCTAAATGAATATGTCAAATCAAATAATGACAAGTAAAAATGAACGGAGAAAGTATTTGACAGTGCGAAAAAGAAAGCTGAAAACCTAATTTAGGTTTAGGGATGTTTTGAAGGGTTTCCTTGTGTTTGGTATTGGAAAAACTACCTAACTACACATACATTACTACCATATACTACATTTACCTCTAGTTTAAAATAATTACTCAAACTATCACTTTTAATATTTATACCATATATTTTAAAAGATTTAATCAGATACACAAATTCCTTAAATATGGTATTGAATAATTATTTTAAATTTAAACTCCTTAATTAATGGTTCATTAATAAGTTAAAAAAAAATTCTACTACATCTGCCGTTTCTCCCCCCACCCCACGTCATTAGCCTTTTTCTTTCATCTTCTCCCTCTTTCTTCCTTCATCCTCTGAATACATGTTTGCATGTTCAAATCAACATTATACATATATGGTTGTTTCTATTGTTTTATTATTCTCATGTATCTTTGTTTTGTATCTGAGTTAAAGTCCATAATATTTTGAAGTTTAATTTTAAAAAGTTTTTCAAATTAGGTTTTATATTTTTTGATTTGTTGTTTCTCAAACACTTTAATGGCTGACCATTCCTAAAATCGGATGATTCTTGTTAAAGGTACTACACATTAACAATATTATACTAATTATAAATCAAGCAACTTTTATTTGTTTATTTTCACTCATGAATTTTTCATCACAGTGTTTGACTATTTATCCGTCAACATTCAAGCCGAGAATAGATTTAATTATAGGAATGACCCAAATCAAGATGAAAGAATTACGCCAAACTTTAATTAAGAGTTTATGTATCTAGTTAAGAGTGTATGTATCTGAGTTAAGATTCTATGTACCTATGAGAAAAAAAAATTCAAATGCTAAAAAAGGAAGGAAATTTTTTGAATTTTTTTACTTTATTTAATCAATGATAAGAGAGATACCAAACTACCGTCGTGATTTATTCCTAAATTCGTGCGTTTCAATTACATTTAATATATATATGCTTCCTATGTATCCGAGATACATGTTTTGAATATAATGTATGAAATTGATACTTGAAACATCAAATTAATACTGGATACATATAAAAGATACATGATAGATCATATAAATAGATACATGAAATTAATACTAAACTCCTATAACGAAATTAATATTAGATACTTTGATGATGCATATGAATGTACTTGTATGATACTCATGTATCTAAGTGTTTAGTTTGTTGGATACATCATATATTGATAATAGATACGTCAAATTAAAGAATTTATTATTTTAAGAGTAATAAAATGAAATTAATTAAACATAGATATACTCCTTGATTTCCGCCTTATATTAAGGGATTTGATTAATTTAAATTTCCATAATTAATTGTCCATTTGGCAGATACGTGTATCTCGCGGATTCAAACTCATGTATCCTAAGCATGAAATATGGTAGAGAAAGTAAAATTTGAAATTATCAAAAATCTTAGTAATTAGGACCTAAACTAGTGGATTTATGTTATTTGCCCTTTGGAATTTGGGTAAGCTTCCCTTTTCTCATTGATTTTGGGCTTGTTAGAGGGCTTGATTTGGCATATGACTTTTTCCTCTTCAAAGTCCTCTAATTTCTTTGGGTTTGAACATCCTTATATGTGTGCGTGAAAGGAAACTTTCTGCTGAATATTGTATTGAATTTATAATATTAATCCTAAACATAAACATTAACCAACTCAAGGATAATGTTATGTAATTGGTCATCCTTCTAAGTTAGATCAAACATAAGCATTATTTAATTTTTATAATTATTTTTCTAATATTAAGAGTTTTAAATCAACTAAAATATTTACATAAATATTTCTTCTTTGAATTATAAAGTCCTAATATTTAGACAGTCAAAAATCATTAATATTCCACCTTATATAACCATTTTAAGGTTCTTTCATAATTACAATCAAGCTTTAAATTTTCGGTTTGAGCAAATTACAAGAATTTTCGTGAAAAAAGAAGGATCTCGTAATGGGCAAATTACTGATTTTTGAACCCAGTGTTCGAGGTTAGAAAATGTATCATAGGAGATATTTATGTAACCGCTTCGGAAATTTCTAAGCTAAGATCTCAACCGTTTTTTATATGTATATAGGTTGTACTAGGTGTTTCTTTATTATGTGTAGGTGTTAAGGTCAATTCTTTAAAGTGGAAAAAGATTTGGAGATGAATTAAGACCATAAGAATTAACACAAAGTTGAGTTGAAAGGTTCCTTACACAAGGTAAAAAAACCAAATAATACATAAAAAATTAAAACGTTAAAAATACAATACATTTAATTTTCTTCACTTATTTTAATATTCGTTCGAGATTAACTTATTTTAAATACAATACATTTGAAATTAAATTTGAAATCAAACCAAAAAGAAAATAAAAATAAAAAAGAGTAAATAAAATCAATATAAAAGTAAAGGAGAAAAAATAATGAAGAAAGGTAAAAAAGATGAAGATAAGATACAAGGCCAAAAAAAAGAAGGCAAAAGGATAAAAAATACTATTCAATTTTGATTTATTGGTTAATTTTATCCTTATCATTAATGTAGCGACCCTAAAAATAGATAGGTGAAACTAGAGCCTAACGTATGAATTTTTAAAGTTTAAGCATAAATTGGAAGTAGTCACTTTTGAAAAAAAAATAGTTCAGAATCTGGAAATTGGCTTAAGTTCAAATCTGGAAATTCTGCCAAGTGGGAAATCAGTGAGTTTTTGGCCAACTTTGAGCAGTCATAACTCCTAGCTCAGGATGATCCAGGAGTAGTTCCAGTTATGTTT
>JAJOOR010011128.1:0-23350 GCA_036250505.1 Solanum acaule
CGCCCCCCCCCCGCCCGTGAAGGAATGAGAGATCACAGGAAAAGTCATGAAGGTGTGAGAGTTAATTACATCGTAGGAGTAATGGACAGTCACTAAATAATACTTAATATGATTTATAACTTGGTTGGCTTCAAATCTTAAAATACGATTATTGAGCAATTCGAATACATTTTACTATATCCTTCTTAACTTAATACCCTAATTAGTCTTGCTTCGAAAGTACAGATTAATTAAAGTATTCCAAAAGAATAGAGTGTTCCATGACACAACTTCATACCAATGTCTCTCACTATACTTCTTTTATTTTTAAATTAATTAATCTAAGTTGTCGAAAGTTATTATCCTTCTTTGAGTTGAAAGATACGGTCGATGTGGTTCGTAGAAAAATAAAAAGAAGACAGTATTTGAAGTTAAATATTCTCGAAGCTAGGGATAAAAAACTTCTCCAATATATAAAATTAAATTCTAAAAATTTCTTTTACATTTCGAAAATATAAGAATCTTTTGGTTCTTATTTATTTAATAACATAGTACTAATAATTTGTTTAGAAAATGTGGGATTCTCCCGATCGATGATGGATAGTCATCAATTTGATCTTTTAAGTCTTTGTTCATTTTAATTATTTAATTAAGTATATTTTTATGTATTTGTGTAAGAAAATATTGTTGTATAATTTGTTATGTATTTTTAAAAGGGAAAAGGGTCAAAAATGCCTTAAATTATGTGAAACGAACAAAAATGTCATCCGTTTATAGTTTGGCTCAAAAATGTTCTTACCGTCAATACTTTGGTTCAAAAATGTCTTTAAATTATGAGAAAGGAACAAAATGTCCTCCGTTTGTAGTTTGGTCCAAAAATGTCCTTATTGTTATTTAATGGGTCAAAAATGCTCATTTTTTCAAATAAATATATTATTATTTTCTTTTTAACACATTCTTTTTCTAATAATGTTTTTTTAAATTAGCAAATGTTTATCTTACTTCAATTCAGAAAAAAATAAAAAATGAAAATATTTATCATTATTTTTTATCGTTATATAAATATAAATTAATGATGGATATACTATGATCTTATATATATGACATATATTATCTGTCGAAAGGGTACATGAAGTTATTCTATTTTAATTGATAAAATGAGAGTAAGAAGAAAAATAATATTTCCTACATTTTTATTTGTTAAAGTGATTTTAGAAGAAAGAAAACAAGAATAGTGTTCTTTAATAATATTTTAATTAGAAAGAAGATGTGTTTAAAAAGAAAAAATATATATATATTTATTTGAAAAAAGGCATTTTTGACCCATTTTGTAACTATAGGGGCATTTCTGGACCAAAGTATTGACTGCAACTCTGCAAGGACATTTTTGAGCCAAACTATAAACGAAAGACATTTTTATTCCTTTCACATAGTTTAAGGGCATTTTTTTACCATTTTCCCTTTTAGAAAGAGGAATTTTGATCTCTTAAACCCTTATCCACTCAATTCATTTAATTAGCGATATTCGTATTTGTGTAAGAAATTCTTTTTATTTATATATATACTAAATATTAAAGACTTAGATTTGAACTTATCAGACCTCGAGATAAAAAATTATTTTAAATTAATTGCTTAAAGTAAAATTTAATTTTGTTGGAATTTAATAAAATTGAATATAATTATTCAACAATAGATGTGTCTCTTCTACGAAGGTTTGATCTTTGCTCAATAAACAACAATATTTCTCTGTGAAGTAACACAAAATAATTAATCTGCAAGTATCTATTAGTGACTTGTCAATTTTTTTTCCAAACCTATATACAGACAATGTCTTTTTTAAGAAAAATCTATTTCATGCTTCTAAGTCTTCCTTTGTTTATTTTGTTCAAATTATTTATTTTTCTAACACTAGTTGGCTTATAGAGGAGTTATTATTTTAATTTACTATAGATATATGTGGAACTATTTGTATATTCTACATAAATTACTTTTAAATTTTACCTTTCATTGTGATTGCGTCAACCTTAAGAAATGCAATCTTGAGATCACCATTTTTATTTTTATTTTATTTTATCATATAACAATATCACTATATATCTTTCTCGATATGTTAATTTATTTATTTCTACATATAGGAGAAAAATCACTTATAAAGAATTGCAAGCATTATTATATAGGGAGTCTTTGGAAATGAACTAAAACATTCTTCAATCTCCAAGAAATGATATTCTCCCTTTTTATTAACATTATTATTTTATGTGTTTACTTATGAATGAAAAAACCTATGAAATAAAATTGTCTCAATGATTAATTCCTTTTTATAACTTTATAACAATTATTTCAAACACAAATATAATGGTCCTACATTTCATGATTTCAATATGGACTTTAATATATCTCACTATATAAAAACTTTAATTTAATGTCAAGTAATTAAATTACTCTATTTTAAAATATCGTAGATGAGTATTTCCCTGATAAATTATGAAACTACGATTGCTTCACTTTTTGATTCAGAAACATAGTTAAATAATAAGTCCATGGATTTAAGTTTTAAAAAATAAAAATATTGTACTCCAATTATATTAATGTAAGATTTTTATCATACAATTAGGCATAACTGTGTTACAAAGCTTAAGGGTAAGTTCTATAAAGTAGTGGCTAGATCTTTATTATTCGGGATCGAATGTGGGCTACTCAAGAACACACAAGTTCAGAAAATGAAAATAGTAGGAATGAGGAAATTTAGATGGATGTGTGTACATGCTTTACTAGTAGAGATATGCTTAAGAACGAAGTTATTCGTGGCGAGATGGGAGTGGCTTCCATGAAAGAGAACGAAGATGAGGAAAGCGAAATTGAGATGGTTTGAATGCGTGAAAAAAAGTGTACAGATACACTCATGAAAAGGTGTGAAAGGTTGGTGGCCATATCACAAAAGATAAAAATAAACCGAAGAAGTATTAAACAAGATACACTTTTAATTTACTGATTGAAGACATGAATATTAAATAAAAAAGTTTTAAGATAATAGAATGATTAGTAAATAATTGAGTGTTATAACAGAGACATAAGGGCTAGTCTTCTTTTTTCCCTTTTCTCATTATTATTAGTAGTATTCATAGTATCTCTACTTCATCCATTGTTACATACTACTACTTTTTTTGGCTGCGTTCATCTTGTCATTTTGCTCCTATTTTTTTTCTTCTTTTTAGTCTACCTTATTTCTTGTTTAGTTGCTTTGTATTTTTTAGTGTTCCATCATTTATTTTTTTTACCAACATAGTTCTTCATTTAATTGAAAATTTATCGTAAATAACCTATTTATTTTATATAAAGATAAGAGTAGGAACATAAAAGGTGAAGCACCACTTCAGATACAACTTTTTTTATTTATATTTAATACCCTCAATTAATTTCACTAAATATAAAACTATGAGTAGATTTGAAGAATCACATAATCTTACTTTATCAAAAAGATCAAAAGTTTGCATATATATCCTGTTATTTTAAATCTCACTTGTTAAACTATATTATGTTTGTTATTATTGTTTCTAAAGTAATTTTAAGTTAATATGTTAACTTTATGTATAACCAAAGAGCACTATGATATAAAAATTATTAGATATTTTAAAAAATGGAGACCAAATTTAGAAAAGTTGAATAGGAAAGAAACAAAATTGTAGGACATAAAATAGCTGGAAGAAAAACCAACATTAATAAAGTGGAACAAAAAGTAGCATTGATATTTGCATATTGTCATCCACAAGCCGACCAACACTGTTAGGTTGTGTCAAATCAAAGACACTCTTTTTGCCTTCTTTAAACTGAAGTTATGCTTCGTCCAATAATAGTAATTTATTATACTATATTTTAGGACGTATGATAATAGCTAGCTATTTTATGAAATTAATGGATAATTTTATTTTGATTTATAATTATTTTTATCATTATGAGAAATGGAAAAATCCTTTTGGCCAAAATAATATTTTATCTATGTTATTTTATTTATTTAAAATATTTTTACCCTTTTAACTTTAATATCTTTTAACTAAAAAATGGAAAAAAGATCAATTTATATTTAAATAAAAAAAATATTATAGTTTTTTTAAATTTTCTGGCCAAATTCTAGCCAAATTTTCTGGCAATTTAGCACTTCCCATAAAAAATTATAGTTATCTCCCTCTTGCACTTTTTAAGACATTATATTTATTATATTTAAAGGTGATATAATAAAATTATCCTCATATTAATTTATAATTTCTTAAAAAATGTGTAAAGTCAACAGTGAACAACTATTGGTGGACAGATAGAGTAGTAATTAATATACTACAAATTATTTATGTAAGTTAAGCATGGAGTTTAAGGTTTATTTGAATCTGAGATACAAAATTAAATTGATTTGAAGCTAAAGTTTTTTTTAAACATGTAATTTTTGAATTTCTTAAATTATATATTTTTCTCATGAACATGCATATCTTGTAGGTTGTAAACTTATCAAAAAAAAAAAAAAAATTTTTACACCATCTTACTAAATGAATAAACCATAGTTCATAAACTAGATATCAAAATATTATAAGATGTTAAATTGATAAATTATATATTTCCATATTTTTTTATAAATAAATATTTGCGATGATAAACTTTCAAACACACTATAAAAATCTACTCGTCAATAATAGCAGAAATCAATTATTCATTAATATTATTCCTTCACATCGGCATGGACAATTTCTTCACATCGGACATGATCTTTCGTAAAATTTAAAATAATGTAATTTTTTATATAAAATATAAACTTATCAGTCAAGTCTTATTTTTTAAAAAAATGAAATACATTATTAGAAAATTTAAATCATTTTTTTTCAAAAATAAAAATAAAAAATCATAATTAAATCACATAATCTACTAATGTTGAATCATAATTTTATATCGCGAGTCCAAATACATACTAAATTCCTCTCTTACTCCTACTCCATTTTCCTTCTCTCTCTCCCTCTATCTCTAGTCTCATTATTATTTTTGTCTGGTTTTCACATTTTTTTTCTTTCTCTTTTTGCATTCACATATTAATTATTTGCGTTTACCAAAATGACGGCTTTCAACTTACTATTATCATTTTTTCCACTATGATTGCCATGATGATAATATTGTCATCTTGTAAGTGCAACTATCACATCTTTTTTCATTTACATATTAATTACTCCCTCCGTCCACAATTGTTTGGCAGGTATACTAAAAATAGATGTTCAAGATTAATTGTTAATTTAAACAATCAAGAAATAATTAGTTACTTTTTTCCAATTCTGCCCTTAATGATAGTGTAGTTCAATTGAAAAGTTATGTGGACTTTTGGTATTTTTGGTATAGTAGGGTTATATTAGTCAAATTACACCTTATATTAAATTTTCTTTGAGGGGTGTGCATGACCTTACGCTGACAAACAATTGTGGATGGAGGGAGTATTAGGATAATGCTAAATGAATAGAAAATTTAGCTAAAATTTGGTCAGAAATTTTAAAAGTCATTTTTTAATTAAAAGATATTAAAGTTAAAATAGTAAAAATGTTCCAAAACCATTATGATCAAAATAATTTTTCCTTAATTATTTGCATTTACCAACAAAATAACTACTTGTCACACTTCGTATTTTCTCTATTTAGTTAAATTAGTTAAATTATAATAGGAAATTTTAGTAGTTTTCATTTTCTCCTCTCCATACCCTCATTTTTTTTTTTAATTTTAAAAAGGAGAACAAACTTTTGATTGTAGGCCCAGGGGTAGCAAACCTCTTAAGGAAGTCGAAGTCACATGTTGCACTCTTTTCCTTAATCAAGAATTTTATTCCCAGATGAATATTCATGGTAAGAATTTTAGTGAGGCAACGGACGCAGAATGTCTTGTCAATGAACATTCAAGGTGGCCTCAAATATGTGAGGACCCCGACCTATAAGTTAATATAAGCCAAGGCACCACATGAATAACAAATACCAACACATTTTCATATTTGGCAAAATGCTAATCGCCTATATCTCTAGAATCGACATGAAGGATCATCCACTTTGAATATATTGCATTAGGTATCCCAAAAGTAGGGGACTATTTGTTCAGGACAAAATCGAGTCCAGTATAAAAGGCAAATTAGACTATGACACGTGGTGAAAACAATTGCAAAAGATTGTCCCCAGTATGTCACAAAAGTCTTGATGTTACCCTTATAAAACTGACACATGATCAGGCATTCAAAAGAGGTTTCATCCAGGAAAGACCTCCTTATAGCTTAAAATGATCATAATCATGATCCTTTGGAGCTCAATAATCAATCTCAAGCCACACATTCACCTGCTCCAATCAACTTCAAACGAGGCATCACGACATAAACACATACTATGAAGTAACTTTTTTAGTGTCAAGCATGTTGTCGTTCCATATTGATGTGACGATTCAGTTTTTGTGGCCTGTTAATAAGGATTTGAAGAGAATATCAGACATTAGAAAATCACAAACACCATCACATTTACCTTACTCCTTTAGAATTCCTATGACAGATACCTTGAAACCTTTTCTGCTTTTTTTTTTAAAAAAAAAAATCTCATTCTTATGTGAAATCACACATCTTTAGCATTTTAACAAAAAAAAAAAAACTTGATCAACTTTAATCCACTTTTCTTTAATCTCTCTTTATAAATTTTACTTGTTAACCAAAATTACAATTTTCCCATAAATAAACAACATATAAGTTCAAGTGTTTGCTAACAAAGAGACACATTTTAAGAATTGTATTCCAAAATATAGAAAAAAAACCTAGGTACATAATGTTGCATTGAATGAGGAGGGGTTGGTGATCTTCCAAACAAAGAGGGCCCACATGATTTTGTACCTAGTGGGACCTTACCCTTGTTGGTTTGATGCATGATGATTAAACCTACAAATTACAATGGTTGCTCACCTACCAAATCCAAGATGGAGGGCTCATTCTTCAATAATTAAATAAAATAAATCTCTAATTTCTAGAAAAACTTCTCAAAAGCAAAGAAAGATTACATTCATAATTACCTTAACTCTACAATTTTTTTCTCCCCTTTACTACTAGCTAGTAAATTCCAATTTGTTACCTTAAAAACCGCACCATTTTAGCCTAAATTTCTGAAAATTTTGATTTTGACCCCGCATCTTTATCCGATATATCCGTTCTTGGGTTTACTTCTATTAAAAAAAATAAAAATATTGTGACAAATACCTAATGAAGAAAAAGCAAAGTTGGTAAGTTGTTCTTTGTTTTACTTTTCAATTATTTTTTAATTTGTAATTAGGTGTTCAATATTTGTATTTAAATTTTGATTTACTTTGAATTTGTATTGGGTAAGGACAACATAATTTTTTATAGTGAATTATAGATTTGAACTAAGACATCTATAGGAGTGAAGGAATCGTATTTATGTCATCATAATATTATTAGTTTTAGGAGTACTTTTCAATTTTACATCACTCCACTTTTTAAGATCTAATACTAAACATCAATAAATAAGAATAGTGTGGCAAAATAATAATGCCAATTATTTTCTTGTTATTGAGTGTGTCAAGGCCAAATATAATAAGTAGAAGTCAATTGAGAAAAAAATTGTGACAAGTACGTAATGAAGAAAAATCAAAGTTCTTAAGAAGGCAATAGATTGTTTTTTATTTTTTCATTTAGTATTCAATATTCACGTTGAAATTTTAATTTAATTCAAACTTGTGTTGCATAACTAAAATAAGATTTAAGGGTGAACTTGAGACCTTATAAAAAACTTAAACTCGAACTTGAGACCTTTTATTTAAAAGTGATAAGACGATCCTAACTGATTTTACTTTTCAATACTACTTTTCTTTATTTCATTCTTCTTTGACTAGTCGTCATCCTACTAGTATTTGTTTTGGGTTTTGACCTATATCTAATTACGTAACAATAACATACCTTCAAATCCCATAAATAATTTCTCGTTTTGTTCTTTCCCTCTCTTGTACGTTTACGAGTCCATCCAGCCAAATAATCTGATAATTTTTTTAATGAAGAAACATAGTTTTATTGATTGAGATTGTGGATACAATTCTGTTGATTCTTGATTCTTCTCGCATGATTCGAGAGTCGTTAGTGACGTATTTCCTGAACTAAGATGATTTGGACTTGATTTTCATAACTCGAGGGTCATTAGTGACATATTTCTCGAACTAAGATGATTTGGACTTGATCTTCATAATCTGAGGACCGAATTAGTAGCGTGTTTCTCGAATTAAGCCGATTTGAATTTGATCTCTTCATGAATATTTCATGAATTTGTGGTGAAATTTTCAAAATTTCAATCTCTTTATGAAATTTTCGAGATAATAATCTGATAAATTGAAAAGTACATTTCATTAGATAATATTTGCATTGAAAAAATCAAGGTCAAAATTGTGTTACGGCTCTTACGATACTAATAAATTAAACTAATATCATTTTCTTTCATAGACAAGAAAATTCCATCGATAATCTTTATCACATAGAGGGAACGTATATATTTTTTAATTCTTTGTTTTGTTTCTACTCCCAAATTTTATTTTTAAGTTGTCGTTGAAATATTAAAAATACCTTTTTTTTTGTACGCAACCTAAAATAGTAAATTCATCTTAAAAACAGCAAAATGTGGAAAAACAGATTCAGAAGAACTTTATAACTATCTGATTCTCTTCTGCACAAGCCAATGGATTTAATATAACCCTACTTAGCATTGAGGACGATAATTCACTATTAGAAATAAATATTTTTCTCTCACGTATCAATAATTTGTGTGCTAAAATATATTCATTTTTCGCTGAATCGTACTACGCTGGGTGAAAACAAATTTTCATTGAAATATTGGAAAACCTTCTAATTTTTCCGTGTGAAACATTATTATTTCCTTCCCCACGGTATCAATTAAAAAAATTGTAGAAATAACACTGAACATTTTTTAATGAAGAATTTCAAAAAAAAAATAGTGATTTTTTTAGTGGTGATTCTAATAAATTTAAAATTAAAAAAATAAATAAGATTCTATTTAGTTTGAATTACTTAATTTCTTTTCTTGCAAAATTAGTTTCAATAATCACTACTATTGTTTGCTTTTATTTAACTAAAATTTTGGGGCTAAATATCTTATGATTTCTTCAGTAAAACTGATTATTTTAGTCGATTCTCCACTAACTATTTTTAGTGCTAAGTTGGGTTGTATTTGATTAAAGTTATTAAAACGTTAGTGAAAATTATTATTATTATTCTAAGAAATTAACATAAAAGGTTCCTAAATAATTAATTGTGTTCTTCACGTATTAATAACTTAACCTTGGGATGAGAAATTAGTACTATCTTATTCGTTCACCTAAAAATAAATATTCATTTTTACTTGTCATTTCATTGTTTAACTTCAAAATTAACTATTTATTTTTGCAAATTACTTTTTAAGATTTAAGTCTATACGTCAATTAATAAACTCATGTTAATTATTACTAGTATTTTAAAAAGAATTTATTAAATCCAAAGTGGACGAGTAAAAATAAACTGAGACAGCATATGAGCAAAATTAGGAAATTCTAATGTTTAAATTAAATCTACGTGGCATTACAGATCACACAAATGTTAAAGTTCCACGTAGGCAGGAGCATTTTCCGATAATCATAATATGCCACGTCAACTTACCAATTAATGTATAATCACTTTCACCCCAATGTTTCCTTAAATGACTTATTCACCCCTTTACTTATTTTTCAGCTTTGTGACAAAGAGGAGTGAGAAAAAGAAAGGGTTTTCTTGGTGCAGTAATGAAATTGTTCTAATGTTTATTAATTTTGAATTCGAATGTTGAATGTAAAGAAAATTCTGTTAAAAGTATAATCGAATTTAGTTGAACTCTAATACATTACATGAAGCACCAAATAGAAATAAAAAGAAACAAAACTATTTATCAATTACATTACTTCAACAGGAACACTAAATTATTGAATTAAAAAGATCGTGTTACGAAAAATAGCAATTATATCTTTTCACTCCTATATTGTTTGAAGGAACACTAAATTATTGAATTAAAAAAATTGTGTTACGAATAATAATAAATTTGTTATTTTCACCAAAAAATAGTAATTATATCTTTTCACTATTATATTGTTTTTTATTATAAGAATTATGTGGCGTTTACATAGAGATGTATAAATAGAGCAATATACGTATAAAGATAATAAGAAAACTTTCTTCTCTAGTTTCTATCTTACAATTTCTAATACAATTGGAGATTGCTCATAGTTAATGAAATTTCTTTGTGAGTTTATAAATTTGACTTGAATTAATGGGATTATAAATCTTTTATTCAAACAATATTTTGAATCTTTAATATGTAATTCACACATAGCACATTTGATTTCATCTTCTTCATAATATTATCCCAAAGTTAAAAGGGAGAAGGTCTGAAAAATACTTCAACTTTGGCCGAAATTGTTGTTACGATACCAAACTTCATGGAGGACCTTTTACCCCTGCACTATTTAATAGTGTATTTAAAAGGTATATATGTGCCCACGTGGACACATTATTATTTATAATTATGCAATATTTATGATGTCCACGTAGACATATATATACTTTTAAAATACACTATTAAATAGTGTAGGGGGTAAAAGGTCCTTTCCAAAATTTGGTATCGTTACTGCAATTTCGATCAAAGTTCGGATATATTTCAGACCATTTTCCCAAGTTAAAACTAATGTTGTATTGACATTTTACATTATTATTTAAAATAATAAAATACTATTTTGCTCTTATTACATGTCATGAACATTTAAACTTTTTCGTGTTTTATTTTCATTTTTTTTTTAAATAACAGTATAAAAAAGTAAGGTATGATAAAATGTAATTTCAAATCTAATAAAATTTGTGATAACAAGATTTCTTTCTCTGAAATTAGTAAACAATATTCTAAAACAATATAAGAATAAAAGTAAACCTCATACTTCAATCTCGACGACTTCTTCATGTTTATTCTCTAAAAAATTAATCTTTTTGATCTTATCTTAATTTATTTATTATTTATTTTAAAAATGAACGATGATTAAATAATCAATTAAAAAATTGACTACCATTTATTGAATTAATTAAATATTGGTGTCTCCGTCAATTTGTTCATATAAAAATCAAATGTCAAGTATGTCTAATGGACATAGAAACCCCAAGGGAGATTAATCAAACTAAAACCAAAATTAAGAGAAAAATACTTGTACAATTATGTGACACATAGAAATGATAATATTTCATGGGGCCATGAGAATAACATTTTGTTCTAATCACAACTTAAAAGTGGTCGGTTGAATATAAAAAATGTGAAATTTGAACAAAAATGGTATTAGGAAAAAAAGTTAAAACATGATGATACTATATGTGGTGTTTGTTTTTTTAGCATAATATATAAATGTGACTTTTCAATTGATTATATTTTACATTTACAAAACGAATTTTTCCAATGTATAAAATCAAAATTTCAATGGCTTTGGCTACTCTAACCTTCCCGACCACGATTTTTTTTTTTAGGTATTTCGTGCACAAAAATACATTTAAATTTGTGTAAAGTTGAAAAAATCGACACACACCTCCTATGTGGCGTTCAACATAATTTGTGTTTTATGTGATATCCTACGTGTCTTATACCACATGGGACTCATGTGTCTACTTGTTCAATTTTATACAAATTTAAGTGTCTATTTGTGCACACAAAAAATTGAAGGGCTTATATGTAATTTGAGGTTAAATCAAAGGATACATTTATGTGTTTTTTTTTTTTTTTAAAGAGAGAGATTCACAATTTTTATTTTTGGGTGTGCATAAACTAAATTTCTAGACCCAGAAGGTGTACTCCTTATTGTTGCAGGTGATTAAGATCTTCATTATGGAAGTTCCAACTATTTGAATCACCCTGAAAAATAAGCTAAACTTATTTTGGATATGAATTTCTATGAGTGATTTGAGGTGGAAAACATGAAGATAGTCTATTTTCCGAAAAATTGTTGGTACAAAAAATAGGAAGAAAATTAAATATGAAAAATCGAACTCTTATCAATAAGATGAGAGTTCAGATAGCCAACTAATTGGGGTACTAAAATTCCTTTCAACTTTAAGTCAAATCTCAAAAAATTATAACAATTCTATATCGGATCATAATTCGGGAAAAAATCTTATTTTTGTTTTTGTTTGTACAGTTTTTTCTCATGGGTAAAACTGTTAAAAAAGGAGAAAAAGAAAAAGAGAGAAAAAAGAAAAGAAGAAAAAAAGCATTGGAAATGCGTTTCCTTTTAATTTTCTTCATTCATCTCAGACGCCTTTTGTGTTCTTCTTTGACTCTCTCTGTACTTACGCGGACACCACCTTCTTCTTCCTCTTTAATTTTCTCTCTCTAAAACTCCATTTTCCTTTCTTTCTCTTCTCTCTCTCTCACACACAATTCTTCCATTTTTTTTCACACTTCCGGCGCCGGTAACCGCTCCACTAGCGGCGCCACCTTTCTCCGGCCACTGGAAAACGGTCGGAAGAGTTTTGTTTTCCAGTTGAAAAATACAGAATCACTACGATTATTGTTTGACTTAGAAGACTTTTGTTTGACTTGAAGCATTGAACGGACGGTGGTGAGAAACGGTAGGTAGTGAAGTTGTTTAGATCTGTGAGGATTTATTCCTAGGGTTTGATTCTTAGTGAATGTTGAAAAGTTTTTGAGGTTAGGGTGTTTTCGAAGATTTTGAAGTGTGGATGGTAGTGTACGGACGGCGTAGCGCGGTGGTCGTCGTCGTCGCCGGAATTGGAGGAGGAGTTGATGATGAGCGGAGGTGTTGAGAGTAGAAGGTGGCGGAGGTGGCGGTGGTGTGAAATTGGTTGCTCTTTCACATGGAATGGCAGATCTTGTTAGCTATGGTGATGCCGACCGTGATATTGAGCAGGTGCGCTTTACTTGTTAAATATGAGATCTTTTGGTTCTGTTTTTGCTTCTCTTTCCCGTTGATGACATCAAACTTCTTATCATGAAAATTTTAATTCATCTTCTTTCACTTTTTCTGTTTGGATAATTTAGAAAAACAGTAGGTAAGTTTTTCTTAGTGCAGATGCACAAAAAAAGCATCTTTGTTAGAAGCATATTGCACTTCACCAAAGTGGTGATTAAACCTTCTTTTATGGTGCTTTTTTAGCAGTAATTATCACTATCCCAATGAAATGGGCATATAGTCGATGCCAGCTAGTTTGGGATTCAAATGAACTTGATTGATTCTTGAAGTAGCTGTTAAATAAAAAGAAAGAAGAAAGATTGGTTAATCTTTGAATTTTGAAGATTCTTTTGGAGGGGGCGAGGGGTTGGCAGTGTGTGGTTGAGAGGACATTTTATAGGTCCCAATGTTCTGTGCATGCTTATTTATGCTCTTCCTGAGTTTGTTTGCATTTCTGTGATTCAAAGTTACAGTCTTCAGGGCCTTAATTGGTTGTATTAAGAAGCAGTGGAACCTGTCTTACACTGATCAATAAAGGTATAGACTGAAATGAGTATCCCCAAAATTGCCAAAGGTATCCATAAATTAGTTGCATATCGAAAGCCTAAGGCAAGATTAATCCGGTAGGATGTGATTCCTCTAACCTTTAACTACTATTCCCGAGGGGAGATAAATGGTGATAGCAAAACTGCCTGGAATTAGTGGCACAATTGCACATATCACCAGTCTATTTGTTGTAAATTTCTGCCTGAAGCATGTGGATTAATAGTCCCTTCTTTTAAATGATAAGTCATATAGAGAAGGGAGTTAGCTCAGCAGTTAGTGTTTCGTTGTCCAACAGAGGTCGTGTGTTCGAAGGTGAAAGACTTCAATCTTGTTATCAATTCTTGATAAAAAAAGAACAAGAAAAACTAAGTCTAGTCATAGATTCCTATTGCATTATGATCTTGTTCCAGAAGAAATGTCTTTTCTAGACTCATTTCTATTACCATTTGCAGGCACTAATTGCTTTAAAGAAAGGAGCTCAACTGTTGAAATATGGACGCAAAGGGAAGCCCAAGTTCTATCCATTTAGACTTTCTAATGTAAGTTGACATTAGCTTGTGTACACATTTTAGTTGATTAGGGTTTTATTAAGTAGGACTGCTGAGTGTATAGATTAAGAGGTGCATCACACTTACTATGTTGCATTATCATGGACATTGAGCTTCACCATGATCTTATGATTCTCTTGATGCTGCAGTTTTTTTGACTGAATATTGAGTCTTCTGCTATGTTATTATAACATTTCTCGGGAACTTTCTCCTCTATATTGGTTTAGTGAATTGGAGATATATAATTATAATGAAAATAGGGAGACAAAAGTTGGAACTTTAAGGAGTATGGTCCCATTGTTCATGAGATACATGGTTCTGTAGGGTTATTGATCTAAGCCTCGATAAATAACTTTTTTCAGCATGAGTTGAAACAATAAAACTAAGCGATCTTATTCCTAAGTGAAGCCGTAATTTTTTTAAAGAATTTCTTATTTACTTCAAACTACTTATATATTAGTTATATTTTTATGCTCTTTAAAGTTTTACTCATAATCATGTCTTGGCTCAAAAACTTCTGTGCCATGTGTGTTTCCTAACCCGCAACTTGATCTGAAAGTGGTTGGTTTCTCTTCTTGCTCTTTTGCCCATTACTACATCAACTGATATTTTGTGACATAGAAATTCAACATCAAATAAAGGTGTGTGCTTCATGAAAACCAGTAGTAATATGGCGATCTTTCAGTTCATGGAATTGGAACTGGAACTCTGCCTAGCCTAAATGTTATCTGGTTTGATGGGCTTGCGTAGGTCAAATGTCGGCATACTTAATAAATTATTAAAATATAATATTTTTCGTATGTTAGAAATAATCTAAAAAGTATAATAGAAAATGTGGAGGCAGATATTGTTGTAATTGCATGTTTTTCAGTAGAATTGGATATGGAGACAACTACTTTACCTTTTCAAGATAAAAAAGAGAGTTGGCTGTAGGGACAGAAATTAGTACCGTAATGTGATATGAAATGGTAGGAATTTGCATTAGCTACGATATGATTTAAAAAAATGTACACAGTTAGTGGTACAAGCATTCTGAATTAATCAAAAAAATAGTTGAACAAGGATTACATCATAATCATCTGTTTTCTCTATAAAATTTATTCCCAGAATCTTCTTGATCCTGTATAGTATGGTAACATTGGTCATATTTTAATTGAAGAAAGAAAAAGATGAAATGGTGGATAGCTTTTCCCCTTTCATGTCAAATGAATTACCTTTTTCATTCTTCAGCTGCAACTTTCATCCGTCGTTCGTTGAGGCTTTTTAGTCTTTGAGGTGACAAGGGTTGATATACATTAAAAGGCACCATTCTGGGAGGAACTTCATTTGAATTTTTTATAGTATATTTTGGACACTATTAACATTCACGACAAAATGCAGTAACTTTTGTGCCCAATCAGAAATTATTTTTTAAATCCCTGAAGTTAGGTGCAATATAGGCGTGATAATTTGTTTACTTTGGTTACAGTTCCAGTGTTGGCACCATGAGCTGTTCCTCTGGAACTTCTTTTTTCCACTAAAATGTCTCTTCAATTGTGCTTTCCTTGGCAGATTTTGGGGCTTCTCTATGATTTTTTTTCTTTGACAACACTGTGCTCATGTTGGTCTTTATGGAAAATTTTCAGGACGAATCATCTTTAGTTTGGATCTCTAGCAGCGGTGAAAAGAGTTTAAAGTTAGCTTCAGTGTCTAGAATCATTCCTGGGCAAAGAACTGTGAGATCATCTTCTTCTCTATCAAACTCCACTTTGAATTTATGATGAATACCTCTCTTGTAATAACCTTAAAATTTTCCACAAGTGGGATTAACTCTTTAAGTCTTACCTATGCTTTTAACTTCCAGGCTGTTTTTCGACGTTATCTTCGTCCTGAAAAGGATTACTTGTCGTTCTCTCTCATATACAATTACGGAAAAAGATCCCTTGATCTGGTTAGTTATATAGACCAAGTTTATCTACCCTGCAACTTTGTAGTCTTATCTCTAGTTTTCATTGAGTTACATATGTATCCTGTTATTTCAGATCTGTAAGGACAAGGTTGAGGCAGAGTTCTGGATTACTGGCCTAAAAGCTTTGATATCTTCTGGACAAGGTGGACGCTCAAAGGTTGACGGTTGGAGTGATGGAGGCCTCTACTTTGATGTAACACTACCTACCTAACAACTTCTTTGTTTCAATTTTAATACTGGTTTATCATATTTCTTATTTAATGTGAATGCTAAAGGATTTAGTATTGAGAAATCACATTTCTTATTGACCTCGAATCATTTACCTGTGCATGATCTTGCTTGGAAATATAATTTGAATTGCAAGTAATATTTCCATTCTGGTTCTATTGTCACTATCTTGGGACAGCTTCTTCCAGTTTTAAATAACACTAGTTGCAGAATGTAAAATCCTTCCTTTTTCTCTGTTGTTCTGGACAATCTCTCATTTATAACGTGGTCGTCCTTTTAGAATCTACCATATAAGTTGATCATGATTATACAAATTACAAGATAGCAGCTCCCTACTGTTACCAAGTAGCAATGAATGCCATTGTCTTGTTCCCGTTGGGGTTTATCTTGGCAAACTGACTGCTGACTGGTTGTGTTTATCTATTTCTTTAGTTTGATGTTTATGCTAGCTTGTGATGATGTCTTCGGCATGGGATGTGCCTGCAATCTGCATAAAGTTATAATAATATCTAAGAAATGACACTTGACAGAGGTAGTGATATGTGTGAGCAATGAAGTGAATGGTATTCTTTGGATTGATTTTTGGGGAAAGGGGACAGGTGATACTTGTTTGGACTGTTGTTCTGAATTTGGTATTTGTAAATCCTAATGAGGAATGTGGTTAATTTGGATTGGCATTAGTTCATGACTTGAATTGAATTCATCTCATTAGAGATTATTCAATTATTATCTAATTGATTAATTTAAGAATAATTGAATTATTTTTTCAAAACAAATAAAGAAAAAAAAATCAGTCTCCTTTAGTCTTAATTGTTCTTTTGTTGTAGTACTTCCCATTGAGGCACATTAGACATGCAAGTAACATCAAATTTCTAATGTCCTCACTCCTCCAACTGAACATTTTTGCAGGATAGTCGAGATTTGACATCAAATAGTCCAAGTTCTAGTTCTGTTAGTGCTACAAAAGAAATTAGCTCCCCAGACGCTTCCTTAAGTTCCAACCCTAATACTTCTCCTAAGAGCTATCAACCTTATAACTTTGTGCAGTCTGAAAGGTCACATGTAGCTTTGGATCAAGCAAATATGCAGAATATTCAAGCCAAAGGATCTGCTTCAGACGTGTTCCGAGTTAGTGTTTCCAGTGCCCCCAGTACTTCTAGTCATGGTTCTGCACCAGATGATTGCGATGCTTTGGGCGATGTTTATATATGGGGTGAGGTAATATGTGATAATATTGTCAAGGTTGGACCTGAAAAAAATTCCAGTACGGTGAGCACAAGGGCAGATGTGCTTGTTCCAAGACCACTGGAATCAAATGTAGTTTTGGATGTTCATCATATAGCTTGTGGGGTCAAGCATGCTGCCCTTGTCACCAGGCAAGGTGAAATCTTTACATGGGGTGAAGAATCTGGTGGCCGACTCGGCCATGGTGTTGGGAAAGATGTCACTCAACCTCGGTTTGTTGAATCATTGTCCCTTTGCAACATTGACTTTGTTGCATGTGGTGAGTTTCACACCTGCGCTATTACAATGGCTGGTGAATTATATACTTGGGGGGATGGCACACACAATGCTGGGCTTCTAGGTAATGGCACTGATGTCAGCCACTGGATACCAAAGAGAATATCAGGCCCTCTGGAAGGACTTCAAGTTGCATCAGTAACATGCGGTCCATGGCATACTGCTTTAATAACTTCAACTGGGCAGCTCTTCACATTTGGGGATGGAACATTTGGTGTTTTAGGCCATGGTGATAGGGAAAATGTATTGTTCCCCAGGGAGGTGAAGTCTTTGTCAGGTCTGAGGACAATTGCCGCTGCATGTGGAGTATGGCATACTGCTGCTGTAGTTGAAGTTATCGTGACACAGTCTAGTGCTAGTGTTTCATCTGGAAAATTATTTACTTGGGGAGATGGAGATAAAAACCGTCTTGGACATGGTGATAAAGAACCTCGACTGGAACCTACTTGTGTACCTGCACTTATTGATTACAATTTTCACAAAATTGCTTGTGGGCATAGTTTAACTGTCTGCTTGACCACATCTGGCCATGTTTTTACAATGGGAAGTACCGTATATGGACAACTTGGAAATCCTTATTCTGATGGGAAGTTGCCTTGTCTGGTAGAAGACAAACTTTTGGGGGAAATTGTTGAAGATATTGCTTGCGGTTCATACCATGTAGCTGTTTTGACATCCAAAAATGAGGTTTATACATGGGGCAAGGGAGCCAATGGGAGATTGGGTCATGGGGATGTAGAGGACAGGAAAGCCCCCACTTTGGTTGAGGCTTTGAAGGATAGACATGTGAAATATATTTCTTGTGGTTCTAATTACACTGCTGCGATATGTCTTCACAAATGGGTTTCTGGTGCTGAGCAGTCCCAGTGTTCAGCCTGTAGACAGGCTTTTGGCTTCACAAGGAAACGGCACAATTGCTACAACTGCGGGCTTGTGCATTGCCATGCATGTACTTCAAGAAAAGCAATAAGGGCAGCATTGGCTCCAAATCCAAACAAACCATATCGTGTATGTGATTCTTGTTTTACAAAACTGAGTAAGGTTGCTGAGATCGGAATCAATAACAGGAGAAGTGCCGGACCTCGCCTTTCTGGTGAGAACAAGGACAGGCTGGACAAGGCTGATATACGATCAGCAAAATCAGGAATGCCGCCCAATATTGATTTGATCAAGCAGCTAGATAGTAAAGCAGTCAAACAAGGGAAAAAAGCTGATACGTTTTCCTTGGGTCGTTCCTCTCAAGCTCCTTTGTTACAGCTGAAAGATGTAGTGTCGACCACTGGAGATCTGCGTTGGGCAGTTCCAAAACCAGTTATGATCCAATCGGGTGTTAGTTCCAGATCTGTGTCACCTTTCTCTAGGAAGCCAAGTCCACCACGCTCAGCAACACCCGTACCTACCACTGCAGGACTTTCATTCTCCAAAAGCATTGCTGACAGTTTGAAGAAGACCAATGAGCTTTTAAATCAGGAAGTTCACAAACTACGGGCTCAGGTATGTTAAGTTTTTCCTTTTGTGCTTAACATTTTGCTCGAGTTATATACTATTTCCTAGTTCCTTGTAACTGATGTAATTTCTGTTGACTTAGGTCGAGAACCTGAGACATCGTTGTGAACTTCAGGAGTCGGAGCTGCAGAAATCAACAAAAAAAGCCCAGGAAGCAATGGCTTTGGCGGCCGAGGAATCTGCTAAAAGCAAAGCTGCAAAAGAAGCTATGAAGTCGCTGATGGCGCAGGTATGCTCATACATTTCGTGCACACAAACACATACACAACGGACACTTATACTCTCTCTCTCTCACACACACACACGCACATATATATGTGTGTGTGTATATATATATATATTGTATGCAAACTTTTAAAATTGAAATGTAATTTGAAAGTCGTCTATTGCTGACCGACTAGAATTATCTTTTTGGACCCTTGTTATTTGCTGAATGTGAGGTGTTTCCCCCCTGTTATTTACTCTTTTTACAGCTCAAAGACATGGCTGAAAGGTTGCCACCTGGGGCTTATGACGTAGAGAGCCTTAAACTAGCTTACCTACCGAATGGTTTGGACTCGAATGGCATTCACTATCCTGACGCTAATGGGGAACGCCATTCGAGATCTGATTCTGTCACTAGCTCTTACATGGCCTCTCAAACCAGCATGGACTTAAGTACATATGGAATGCAAAGCCCTACCAGATACCAAAGGGATTCTGGTAGCATTGAAGCTATTACAAACAATCAAATCCTGACCTCCAATGGTACAGATGATCGAGGTGAAGTTAGACTGCCTAATGGTAGCGAGGCACAGGTGAACATCAATAGTGCATCTCAAGCTGTTGATAACGAAGATGCTGAATCCTTACAAGACAATGGAAACGGATTGAAATCAAGAAATTCTCTGCCTTCTGGCAACCCTAACCAAATTGAGGCTGAATGGATTGAACAATACGAGCCTGGAGTGTATATTACCCTAATGGCTCTTCGAGATGGCACTAGAGATCTCAAACGAGTTCGCTTCAGGTAATTGGCTTGACTGATTTTGCTCAACTTACTAATGATATACCATAGTTGCATGGTCCTCTCCTACAACAAAATATTTTATCTCTAGAACTACACCATCGGGAAATAATCCTCTTTTAAAATATTCAAATTTTTTACCTTGGAAAACTTGCAAGTGTTACCTATTTTTGCCTAATCCGTTTTGTGCTCAGATAACACTGCTTCCAATTATTCTGATATACTTGGTTCTGTTGTAATTGAATCTGCAGCCGCAGAAGATTCGGGGAGCACCAAGCAGAGACTTGGTGGTCAGAGAATCGTGACAAAGTTTACGAGAGATATAATGTTCGTGGTTCAGACAAGTCATCGGTTACAGGCCAGGCTGCTCGGAGGTCTGAAGGGGGTCTCTCTCCATCTTCCCAAATTTAGAAATTCGTTAGTCAATCTGTTTTGGCAAAAATCTTTCTCTACCTTTTTTGATTATTGTGGTGCGGAATGCTAGTCAAATTATTGGAGGGGAGAGAGCCAAAACCCTTCACTTCCATTCTGACCCCATTCCACAAATTCCTCAGCCTTTTTGTTTTGTGTTACTTTTTGGTTCAGTCTTATTTCTTAGGGGTTCACCATTTTAACTTATTTGTTGTTGTATTGTAGTGTATATAATAGTATCAATCAATTATATTTGTTGCCCAACATGGCTCGTGTTCGTTTCCCTTTTATTTTTCTTTTTTGGATGAGTTGTGGTGAAAAAAAGAAGAAGAGAGAAGGCACCCAAGGGTGTGACCCAGTAGTCAATGAAGTGGTTGAGAATTCGGAGGTGGTATCCAGTGGAATTAGTTAAGGTGTGCGAATGGCTCGGACACCACGGTTGTCCAAAAAAACAAAAAAGAGAATGTCTTGCTGAGAAGTATCATAGCTTTCATGACGTCTCTATTATAGTTTTTGGCAAGTGATATTCTTACTTAGCTAATTGCCTCGTATTTACCTTTTGAGATTTTAGACATTTAAATTTGCTCATTTACTTATGTTTCTATTTTACAAAAATAAGCGTTCATCACACGTTGGTTAATCTTTTATTATTTTATGTATAGGGTATTTTGATAATTTAGTACTTGAAAGCAATAGTTTTTGTTTACTCGATCTCTCCTTTTCGCTCATTTGGTAACTAGATTTTACAACATTAAAATTGAAGGTGCAGGGTGTTTACCACATGAGCAATTTTCTTTTGTTGGTCAATAGTTTTTCAATTTACGAGTGAGGCAAATCTATATGAAACCATGATGCTTATAATAATAATAATAATAATAATAATAATAATAATAATAATAATAATAGTAATTAAAGAAGAGCAATTATAGAATAATGAAGTTGTTCTACTTAAGGTTGAACAAGTGGAAGTAAGGCATAGGCCATGCATCAAATGGTCAAATATTAAAGAATACGTCAACTAAACTTAAAGCATTTATTATTAGTAGTTGGTTATTGGTATATAGTTTCAACTCAATCTGTTGTATCAAATTTCACTTTGTCATTTTGTCCTTTCTTTGTATTATATACATGAATGACAAGTTTCTTATGCTCGTCTACCCATAAAAAATCTTTGTAGTTGAATTTTAAAATTGTGTTTGGATATATACATTTCATTAAGCTTAGTTAGAAAAGTATTGAAGTTTTGTGAGTGGAAATTCCAAAATTTGGTTCTTGGGAATTCGCAAATATTTGAAGATAAGATTTCTAAAAAATAATCAAATTTTATGATCAAACAAATATTTGAAGATAAATTTCAAAGACTATTCCTAAAATCTATGATCAAACATAAACTTAGGTGTTCATGAGGCTGATCTTGAACCGCCATATATGCGTCTCAATTAGGTGTTGACTTAAGTAATAGTAACATGGACAAGAATAGTTAACAGTAGAAATTGGCATTCAATGAAGAAAAAAAAACCAAACGCCTAGATATAGGAGATATTGTGCTTCATTACCCAAAATAAAATAAAATAAAAATAAATATATAAACAAACATAGCTAGAAAATTAAAAATATTCCAGAATGACTAGTTCTTTTATAAGGATCTTTAGAACCTAACATTCCATGATTATTAGTCCCAAAAGATTTTTCTTTTGAAATCTTACTGAAATGGTAACTTTTGAAACAATTTTTTTTTTTTTGTAAATGTGTGATAACAAACTATTTAAAGTCGTCAACAAAAATATTCCAATAGAATAATGTAAAATAAAGTGTATATTTATCTGGTACTCCCTTTGATTTAGACTTGATGAGACAATAAATCAACGCACAAGATTAGTTAGTATTATTATTTTATATGTTTATCATGAGTTATAATTAATAGGAGTAATAATAATGTTGATCCAAAAATACTTAATAATTGGTAGAAGAAATCAAATAATGAAATAGTGATTTTGTAGCAGTTGTAGTAGGAGTTGAATGTATTGGAATATTGATTTTTCTTTTTTTTGACGATATAATTTTCTATGTTTCTCATTGAGTAATTTAAAGAGAAAATGGTCTGAAACCCCTTCAACCTATACCCAAAATCTCAACTACACACTCCAATTTTATGGGTGTCCTATCACCCCCCTAGACTATTTAAAAATAAAATAAAAAACCCCTTAAATGCTGAGTTGGCACAGAAAGTGTATTCACTCTCTTTGAGAGAGTGAGCTGACTATTTTTCTTTTTTATTTTCTTTTTCATTGGCTTTTTCTCTTTATTTTTTTCATTATTTTCTTTCTCTTTCTTATTATCTAACTATTTTTTTGGATCTAAATTTTGCCATGGTTGGAGTTTGAAGATTTTCCGGAATTCAGCTCCTAACTAATTCTTAATCTTTGTAAATAATTAATTTGTAATCTAAATCAATCCATCAAACTTTTTCTTCTCTTGATAAGATTTTGTGTCTTTACATAACAAAGTTCTTTAACTTTTTGAAGAAAAATACTTCTTTTTTACTGTTTAATATAAATTCAATTACTTTATATATTAAAGAGGGTTTAGATTAAATTTATTTGTTATAGAAGACTAAACTCCGTATTCAATTCATTGATAAGA